>LYNE01001949.1:46861-61052 GCA_001662545.1 Rosa x damascena | reverse complement strand
TAAGAAATGTAGGGAAATGCAGTTAAAACGTCGCATTAAAATGCTCCTATCAGTAACTTGACCTGATCCATAATTATAGTAAACAAAAGACATGCACTTTATTCATAACGACTATTATATAACAGTTGGTTTCAATATAATGTAAGCTTTGACTAAGAATCTATCCATAAGTAATCATGTTTTCAATGTTCTGCAATTTATTTTACAATCCTATCTAACCTAACGTCCTAATGCATTCACGTCAACCACAGTTTGATTTTTAATTGTAATAACTATGCAAGTTTTCTTCAGGTAACCAAAAGCCATTAATTCATATCAACTCATAATAACTGAGCCACATAATCAAAATCTATTTGAGCTATCTACTGTATGTTCAAACCCTCTCCTAGTTTCCTTAACTAATTAATCAACTATTATGTTCTTGTGTTGGAAAATGGCAGAAAGAACTAGCAGGAGAGCACATCAAAAATAAAACTTTTTAAAGTTGAACCAACCTAAATCATGTAATTGAGTTGTAACAGGCTCCTCCTGACTAGTTTCAGACACATGATGCTGCGATGTCTCTGATTGAGCAGCTGTAGGTGTCACCAATTGAGCTTCTTGTTGATTTGCAGTAGTATTAGATCGAGGTCATTTATACTAACCAGAAGCAGACGCACATTTAGTTGATCGTGCTTGCGATTGACCCTTTCTTGGTCTCACAGGAGAAGGTGGAATCAACTCCTCCATAGACATACATTTTGTTCTCTTAGGCGCCATAAATCTGCAATGAAACCTTATACCTGAACAATAGAAATACATTCTAATAAATCAAATTAATCCATCAGCAAATGAATTAAACTAGATGATGGTATTAAACTAGAAAATACTAGCACACATGAAAGTATATGTTAAATTTTTCTCAACATTAACACAAAAGATTATGCAAAAACCTACAAGAACAAACTCAAGCTGGCCTCAAATCCGAGGGAACAAAGCTATAAATATTGTCAAGACACCAGAACACTAAAACCAACATGCAGTGTAACATAAACACATTCAGCAATCCCCTTCAAATCGAGAAATAACTTAAATTTTCCGAAATCAAAGATATAGGACTTGATTTTCTATACATGGAGACTCAGAAGCTATAACCTTTGGGTAGCAATCTCAATTACTGCTGAGCCAAAGCTCTTGGCACTAAAATTTCTTCGCATAATTACACAAACACAAAACTGAATGTCTTCAACAAAAATGAATCACAACCTTCCCCTTTCATAGACGACTCACTAACTAAACCCTCATCAATTCACAATAGAGGAATCACAAAAAGAAGACTCACCATAGAAAACAAAAAAAGCGATATATATATTGAATGACATTACCTGATTGAGGTGAACAGAAATCACTAATTTAGGGCAGTGATAGAGAGACATGAAAGAAAAGGGGGAAATTAGGGTATAATGAGCAATAATCCTACAATCAATTTAAACCTCCATAAACGCAATAAAAAACCTTGCTTGATTCTGTAGTCGTGATAGCAACTGAGGCCGAATTGTTAAGAACCAGCTTTGAGCGAGAGATCGAGCGAGAGAAAGAGAGAGACAGAGTTCCGCCGTCTAGCTATAGGAGACGGGATATGAACTGATTTAGAGAGTCTTGACGCGCGTCTAGCTATAAGAGATTTAGATCGATGTAGTTTTTTTTTTTTTTTTTTTTTTACTGATACGACGTGTTTTGAGTTATGTCGCAAAACCCTCCTTACTTTCTACCTATTTACGACAGTGTACGCGACGGCATTTAATGGGGGACGCAAATATATTGGCGCCAACTTTGGGCTCTTAATTCCTCCTAAAATTAAAGACTTTTGCGACGGCCGCGTCTCGTGTCGCAAATAAGCCTTTTTCTTGTAGTGATTTAAAGAGGTCCCACTTGATCCAAAAATGTTACACCAATCTCTATAAAAAATTCTCTTGGTACGAAGACCAAAACATTTACAGAGGTCTCACTCGACCCAAAAATGTTACACCACAACTCTAAGTACCTTTCTAGTTTTCCCTCGAAAATCAGGTCACAAAACCATCAATGAGCGCCATAACGAAATTGTATGCTCTTTATAATAATCGGCTTTACAATTGAAACCAAATCAAAACAATATAATTGACTGCCCAAAAATATTGTTTTCACAACTCAAGTCCAATCTAAAAAACAATATAGAAATCAATTTCATAATACTGTTTTCACACCTTAATACCCGGTACAAATTGACACATATAGCTCTCATATATGACAAGTCAATAAAACAATTATTTCCTTCACAACTCATTATTTTCTCATAAAATCATATCACAAACCATAGCATAATCATAATCACAAAACAAACTATTTCTACGTCAGTACACAACCGCATCAACACACACACACACACACACGTAGTCATCTGCTCAGGAATGCTACTACTAATATCAACTACAGTTCACAATTACAAAACCCGTGAAAATCATTTTTATAATAAAACTTCATTTTCAACTTACCCATGAACCGTAGACGATCAAGTTCATATGATTTAAAACAAATATTTATTTCAGAAAACGATTTCACAATTTATCAAATAATTCTGCATATTAAAGTAACTCCGTTCATAAATGAACCTCGTAAGATTTACTCATCTTTAAATTCCGCTGCGTCTTCTCTCACAGCCGAGATAAAGCTCAAAACCATTAACTCCTCTCAAAACGACTTCGGCAAGCACCTAATTACATCAAGGCCACAACTCATCACAATATGAAGTACAAAAATGTTCAAAATCCGAAACATGAACTACGAAAACAACCAAGGGTTTCGCCAATCGAAACAAAGCCTCATCCAAGACCACCTAAGGTCTCTAGAATACTTCTAGGATCAATTTCACAAAATTATATATCGATCCAACGGTCGGATCCTCACGGATCTTAAACCAAGAAAACTGAAATTACGTTAAAACTAGCATGCTACAAATGATCACAACATGACCCAATAATATATCAACATGCTCGTATCGACGAGTAGGACATAACAAAGGAAACAGAAACACACCAGGTGGCAGGACGCGCTACCACGCACCGCCGCCTCAAACTCAAAACTAGCCCAATCCAACTATCCAAAATGAAGAGAAAACCAAGTTGAGCAACTTTGATTGGCCGATTCGGCCTAGATCACCGTTGAAAGCCAAAATACACTGTTCACAAGAATCGGAGCTCCACACTGAAAATCGATCAACCAAACCTTTAAGATCGAACGAGGATGAAGAGAGCTTCAAAACTTGACCAATTTCGTACTCAGTCATCGCCGGAGGAGAGAGTTCTAGTCGGGTTAGTCACTGCCGCCATTCGATCAGCCGCATATGGTGCTTTTCGGAGGAAGTCGCTGCCAAGGGTAGGAAGAGGATGACCGGACGAGTCGGTCTGGGCCGAGTCCGCCGTCGTAGGACGCCGGAATCAGAAGATATTTTCGGGTCGGGTCAAAGGGTTTCTCCGGCGGGTCAAGGGTTTGAGAGAGAGAGAGAGAGATTTTCTAGAAACTTTCGGAAAATTTCCCGAAAAGGAAAATAGGATATTTTTTGGATTTTTCCTACTTATACCAAAATTTTCAAAAATGAAAATAACTTCTGTAGACCATAACTTCTTCATATGATCTCCGATTTACCCGTGCCACATGTCCACGAACTCATATCGACGAGCTCACAACTTTTGTGAAGAAAATTTTCAGAGAAATCTAACGAATAAAAAGTCAACCCCTTGACCCCTCGAAATAAAATGTTTTCGAATAATTATTCATCCGAAACACTTTCGCTTCACAGCAAAACTGACAATCGCACTAATTAACCACTTATTAATTTCTGGAAATTATTTGGAATTAATAATGAAAATTCGGGGTATTACACATGCATTCTTTCATTGTTTTCGTACATATATTCATACTTTAATTCTTTATTTGTTACGTAATTACTTGTGTATCCTCAATCCCGACTTGAAAGATTCATATTTATTCTATAATAACAACTACATTTTTACAGGTTTAAATTACGCGCAACCATCCTGTTTAACTTTCCAATCACCCAAATTATCATCTTTTTACAAATCAAGCATAAATAACAGCCAAATTCATGCTCTGAGCTTTCTATGTGGTCGGAAACTTGATCAAAGATCATTAAAATCACCGCTCAAATTGTAAACCGTAACAGTTTTAAAACCCAAAACTCCAATTTTTTCAACTTAACCAAACCTGAGAATTAAGGACACAATCATGTACAGCTCGATAAGAGGATCAAGTCTGATGCCATTTTCATCGTCGACATCGGCTGAAGCTACCGGAAAAGGAGAACTTGCCTGAATCCTAAAAATTACCAAATCTTGAAACATGAACATAAATTGAAAACCAAATGCACCAACATGTAGAGCTCACTGAGTAGATGAATTTCAATACTTTAATCGCGGCCTTTCATGGCCGAAGCCGCGGGAAAATACGTTGAAACTGCCAAAGGAACCGAAGCTTCCGGGCTTTGATTCTCCTTTCTCTCTTAGCTTTTCGAGAAACTACCAGAGGGAGATTGCTGAAATCGAGAAGAAGCTGCCGACACTGGTGAGACGCCGTAACGTGGCCGAAATCGGATAACCCGTCGCCGGTCGTTTGGAGTAGGGACGACTGGGCTTCGCTTCCTGCTACCGAGACAGGTCGAAGGGCGTCAGTGCGACGCCTTGAAGTTGCCGAAAAGTGGAAAAGATGTTGAATCGTGTGATCGTGTCACTAGAAGGAAACGGGTCGGCGCCTTGAGTTTGTCTGAGTTTTGATCTGATGCATCTCGAGCTAATCCAACATATAAATACTTGAACCTGACGGTCCAGATCAAAAAGTGACTAAAATGAACGGTCCAGATCAAGCCTCCTCATAATTTATATTTTTAAATAATTCTTAAATATTACCAATTTTTAAAAATCATTAAAAATAACTCGGGTGTCCGTAAAATCCTCTAAAAAATTTTACGAACCCGTAACAACCTCTACTTTAATCCTACTAGCATCTTTCAATTGACAAAGTAAAAACTTAAATAATTTTCAAAAGCTATAAAGAGTTTAAAAATAATCGAAATTCAAATGAAAATAGCTCGAAATTCAAATGTATGTTTCATAGTTCATAAACTCACTTTAAAATGGGTGGTGCTAGCATATTACATCCTAAACTTGCCATAGAGATGACAAAGAAAATTATGTATCTGTGTCATTCTGAATTTCGTTTAATGAAATTGATACTTTGAAAGTTTGAATCAGTGTTCTAAATGGGCGTCGGCTCTCCGATTCAAGTAGTGTCAAATCAGAGCTTTTGGGCGGGCTGGGTGACCCTCTGGTCTGTGAGACGAATTGATGAAGGTGAAGAAGACGAACTGGGTGAAGAAGATGAAAGTAAAGAAGACGAACCAGGTCAAAACGACAATGATTCAAAGCGTTTAATTAAAAACAAGCTAGACACGTAGGTGTCCTTTGCCGGTGAATGAAAATATATGAATAAAAAATGACAGGCTTGATAGCATGCACTACACCCAAAAATAAAGTTGGTGAATGAAAATATATGAATAAAAAATGACACAAACTAAGCTGGTCAATGAAAATATATGAATAAAAAATGAGTGGGCTAACTGACAGGCTTGATAGCTTGCAGTACACCCAAAAATAAATATTTATTTACACCAAACAATTAAACCAATTAAAGCCTGGGCTAACTGACAGGCTTGATAGCATGCACTACACCAAAAAATAAAGCCGGTCAATGAAAATATATGAATAAAAAATGAGTGGGCCAACTGACAGGCTTGATAGCTTGCACTACACCCAAAAATAAATATTTATTTACATCAAACAATTAAACCAATAATTTGCTACTCTTTTATTTTTATCTATTCAATTGATCAATGAAAAAGAATACGGTTAACGTACATTATTCTACCTTCATTATGCTGCTTAGTTGTTAAGTTATTAATTAAAAAATAATTACTAGTTTCCTACTCTAATATAAAACTATGGACTATTTTGAATATTTTCAATAAATCTTTTTACTAGATAAGTCTTTATATATTCTTTTATATAATTATATGCTTAAAAAAATAAAAACCATATCAGCGTTTGGGCGCTAGTCTCCTGGCCACAATCCGACTAGCGCCTAGCGATTTTTCGAACCTTGCTTTGAATTAAAAAAAAATTTCAAATTTTCTAACAACTTTCCTTGTGTTACTAAAAACATCGAAAATGAAAGTTAAATTTCTCATTGATCCCATTAGCAAGACAAAAGAATTATTTTCCTTTCCACGAACTAAATGAGGCCTAGAAGTAGTAGTAGTTCCACACCCACTTTAATTGACAAAGTTAGTTTTTTTATATATATATAATTATAACTAGCCCCTTAACATGTCAATTGGCTTTTATTTTATTTTTTTAAATTAAAAAATTATAGCAATTTCTGCCTCTGATTTTGGGGAAGCTTCTCCTATTTTCATGGGAGGTATTGCAATTTTTTCAAATACGATATAGTCTATTGACTATCTTATCCACATATAAAAATAATTTATTTATTAATATTTATATTATGTGAGGGCATATATAGTACTTCTAAAATTTAACTATTTCTTCAAGAATTAGCTTAATTATATAAAATATAGATATTTAAAGAAAATATTAAGAAAAATTGTGGCCGGTTACCGGGTTACGCATGATACAAAATAAGATCAGGACCAATGGGTCTATATTATTACATCCCTTATACATTAAAAAACATTTGAGAATGACAACAGGTGTAGTAGTGCGGCAGCCACTTTAATTGACAGATTTAGATTTCTTAATTATAATATATAGATATGTTAAGAAAAGACTTGTGGCAACAAATAATACAAAAGATCGACTTGTCAGTCTTCCTTCTTTAATTCTTAATCACGATCAATGAGTCTATAAAACTGAATGAATATTTCAGCTTTGGTATCAGAAAGGAAGAGTCGCTGCGTAAAGCTTATCCGAGTTCAAATATTTCTACTGCGTTGCTTTGTATGCATCAATCCATTGGCCTGTCTAACGTTAGATATAAAGCCTGGTACTTAACTTAATTACTTTCTTCTCCTGCATATATATTCCTCCAAATCACGTGTTAACTATCTATTCATTGTGTGCGTTGATTTCACTTCTCGAATTTCTTTGTTACTCTGCATGCTTTATGTCATCAGTTTCAGATATATATATATATATATATATATATATATATATATATATTAATTAGCCTAGCTAGCTAGAGAATAGATCAAGGTTCGTGAGCTAAATGTGAACTAGAAAATAATGAGATCTTTTATTATAATCTGAATATACGTACTCCAAAATTTTCACCATTAAATTCAGGTTTCTTGCCTGATTCAAAATTGCAAGTAGAGTCCATATATAGATCCTCTTTCACACCTATGGATTTCAGGATTAATTTCGACAGGGCCTTTTCTTTTCATATTTTTTTAGTTTAACTTTGCTAATTTCAGTTGTCGATTGGTTGCATTTGTTTGTAATGTATGAGAATTATCACTATTATGCATGCCTATTTTCAGTTTTTTTTTTTAATAAATTATTATTATTATTATTTTTAGTAGGAAGCTGTTTTTTTTTAAGTTATGAAGAAAACAACTTACTGTTAAAGGTGTCGGTGAGCCTTGACATGTTGGTTAGCTAGCCTAACTAACGCCATGGAGATGGGGTGGATTCAAATCTTACTGACATCAAGAGTTGGGTGGGGTCGGGAAAAAAACAATCGTCCAAAAAAAAAACAAAAACTTATCGTTAAATGCATATATACTTACATACATTCTAAGTTATGCAAAAAAAAACTTACTGTTAAACGGCTCAGTACCATTAGGTCTAGTGGCATAAGTCTCCCTTTTATAAGTGAGAGGTCGTAAGTTCGACTCACAATAAATTAGTTGTATTGTATATGAGTTGTTTATTTGATAAAAAAAAAAATACTGTTAAATGCATATACACATAAATCCAATGACAACTGCTTAGTTGATTTCTTTCATTCAGGAGTTTCCAGAAGAACTTCCTTGGCTCATAAATAGTTCATGCCTCCATCAAACACTGAAGTTATGAGTAACCCTGACAGATGCTTTGGCATAAGGTTAGTTTTAATTAATACATGCGTTACATGTATATTAATTGATTTCTTTTTCAAATAAAACCAAAGAAGACAGAAAATTTGACAAAATAGTAGCGTTTTGATGGATAAGGGGAAGTGGGGAACTGCTTGGCCCTTTTTATATAATTTTTGTTTTAGGTTTATATTATATGATGTGTCAATAGTCGGAGCTGGACAAGTATTGCTAATCTCATTTCATAGCTTAGTTGCATGATATATTCATAGCTTCAAACCTGGTTATTAGTAATTACTATAAGGTGCGCTGATAAAAAATAGGTTGCGGCTATTGCCACCCTACCATTTTCTTAGTTCATCCTATAAACATTTGAATTATTAAAAGACTATATTACCCAAGTGCAAAATGACTAATAAGTTGATTTTCAAAAATCCAAATATACAAGAAAAAATAAATATATAAGTAATTAATTAAATATAAAGACTACTTAATTTCTCATTGGATAACATTAATCTTTATTTTCTCCACCCAAATTTGATTATTACTATTTATTTTGTCTTTTTATTGCATCCTCATCGTTAATTTGTTGTACAATTCATAAAACCATTAGCGTTAACTGTATCAAAATCTTTACAATATATATCATTTGTGAACACCGAAAGTAAAAATTTAAAACATTAAGCAAAAAAATAAATCTCTTCTTCATTGCTTATAGTTATAAATTTACTAATCTTTTTACATGGATTGAAATAAAGAACATTGAAATTGAAAGAAAAAAATTTAAAAGATGGGAGTAGATCAGATTATGATTTTATTAAGAAACTTTAATGAATTTTATTTTTTTATGGGTATAAATTAAATGAGGGATTTTTCTTAAAAACATTAACTTTTAAATTGAATATGTCATATAAAGATATTCTTGGAAAGATAAATGGGTTAGATAAGTAAATTTAATAATTGAAATTAAAATGTAGGGTGTAATAAACAAGTTGGGTAAACAAAAAAAATAGTAGGGTGATAATAGCCGCACCCTAAAAAATATTACTTCTTAAATTGATATATATGTAACTTGAATTTGTTGTCATTTTCCCTTTCTGATGGCCATACCTTTCTCTTTTGTCAGCATTAATTCATCAGATAGTCAAGTGCGTCAAAGAAACACATCCTCAACTTCATCCCCAAGTCCAACGAGAGAATGCGACGAGGAAAGTCTTAAACCAAAGTCAGAAGAGTGGACCATGCTTCGATCGTGGAAAATTACTGTTGTAGTTTCATGTGTGATTGCAGTCTTAGCGGATCCTTTGTTTCTTTACATTCCACTTATCAATGACAAAAGCAAATGCCTTGGAATGGACAAAAAGCTAAGGATTGTCGCTCTCCTTCTGCGATCACTTACGGACATCGTTTTCATTATCGATATTATACGTCAAGTCCGTGAAAGAAATACAATGATGGCAAAAGTAACTTCACTGTCAAGTTCTTGCACTTCCACTCCGAAAATTATAGAAGAACTAGCAAAAGAAGAGACCAGGAAGAAGCGGCAGTTTTATGTGTCAATAATAATTCATTTGCTCGCCGTGCTTCCCATCCCACAGGTAAGAGTAAACTTTTGGTTTAATTTTCGTTTTCAACATATAAAAAAATTTCATTAACTAACGTGTCACAGACTCACAGTCAATTCAGGTGGTATAAAAAAAATGATTTATTTAGCATTATTTCTATTAAAATAAAAAAAACAAGATTAAATTTATGTTATTAAAACAAGAAAGTTTATACTTTGCCAACCGACTTTTTTATTTTATTTTATTTTTAACGAAACAGACTTTTAGTTTTATATTAACTTTTTTAGAGGAAACGACAAAACCAAATTTTATCAAGAGAAAAGACTCAAATTAAGAAAATTTTCAGTTGTCTTAACAACGATTTAAATTATTCAAAAAAAAAATTATTTAAAAGAATGAAACAAACGAAAAAGGAATAAAGGAATCATTTCTTAAAAAAAAAGGTATAAAGGAATCCAAAAGGGCATCCAAAAAGACAAAAAGGTGAAAAAAAATGTTGATGCTGTAGTTTCCTGAACGTGGTGGTTATTCAGAGGGGTAGAATTAAGGTTTCCTTCTTTTTATTTGTCGTCACTACATTTGATTGCTTTCGTTTGACCTCATATTCAGGAAGGGTATCGATCTGGTGAGTTTTCAAAGATGTAAGACAGAATCTTAATGGCTTAATATATTTACACGGATGACTCTAACTCTAGCCTAATGTAATTTATCCAGGTATCAGTGCTGGTTGTCTTTTTTCAGAATGAGAGACTCTGGGTATCTGCCAAAAATAAAGTTTTTGAATGTCATTCTTCTTTTACAATATGTGCCGAACATTCTCCGACTCCGCCAATCGTACAAGAGATTACAACTGACCGAAAAATTGGTTAGAGGTGTATTCAATTTCTTCTTATACATCGTGGCTAGTCACGTAAGTTTTATCTTCTTTTCATAAATAATTTATTTGTTCATTTTTATTTATGTTTGGAAAATTAATCTCCTACCACGTAAGTACTAGCAGTAGAGATGCAAAATTCAAAAAGAGAAATAAGCAAACCAAGAAGAACACATGCATGACTTAACGAGATGATGCCAAAATATTTGCCTACGTTTTTGAAAAGTTTTCATCTTCACTTATGTGAGAATTACACAAGTATATGATTATACCGCTCAAGTTTATGTCTAATCCAAGTCCTTGTATGCAAAATGATACCTCTTATACACCCTCTCTTAACCTAGAAAATTACTCACCAAAGAGCTATATTTAAAGACCCTTATTTGGCAAGTATACAGCTTGGAGTTTGGGGAAGATTAGAACACAGAAAAATGTGGTTTTTGTTAGATAGCCTTAACTATTTTGCTAATATTTCAGGTAGTTGGAGCTTTTTGGTATTTTTTTTCTATCGAACGAGAGACCTCATGTTGGCTTCAAGCATGTAAAAATATTGTTGGATGTATAGTCACTCATTGCGGTGATAGTACTCCAACAAATGACGCATTCCTTGATAGATCATGTCCGATAAATCCCTCAAATGCTACCCTGTTCGACTTTGGAATGTTTCTTGACACTATTCAGTCTGGCTATACAAGACAAATGAGTTTTCCAAAGAAGTTCTTTTATTCTTTCTGGTGGGGTCTCAAGAATCTAAGGTTTATGTCTTAACCTTTATATACATATAAAAGATCTTTCCACCAAAGGATCTATTTTTTTTTGGCCATTTTAAGAGATTTCTTTTGAAACCCATTTTTCGATTACATATCGCCATTTTGACCATTTAGTTTTTAGATCTTCATGAGTATATCACTTTTGTAAATTTTCAACTAAATTGATAATCATTAAAGTGTTCGTAATCGTGATTTACCATTATGAACATAAACGGTTAGGGTTGGATAGGTTCGGTTCGTTCATTGATTTGACCTAGTTTGGTACCTTAAGGATTATCAATTTAGATGAAAATTTGCAAAAGTGATATACTCATGAAGACCAAAAAACTAAACAGTCAATATGTTGATAAATGACTAAAAAGTTAGTCTTATGAGCAGAGTCCCTTTAAAATGACCAAAAAAATGAGACCCCTCACTAAAAGGGCCCTGTATAGATATACATTTACTGTATTTACACATACATACATACATATGTATATGTATATGTATATACATATACATATATAGTTAATTTATGCCACTAATTGATTATTTTTGCAGCAATTTTGGGACTAATCTTGAAACAAGTAGCTACGTGTGGGAAAATTGCTTTGCAATTCTTATTTCAATTACTGGCTTGCTGCTCTTTTTATATCTCATTGGAAATGTGCAGGTACTTATATCCAAACCGATTTGGACCTGTGTGTCCAAATTTTCTCTCTTATTTGCCTACATTCGACATTCCAAATTTATAATTTAACCACTCAAAAATTGAATCAGCATTTAAAGATCATTTCTCCTTATACTGAGCCATTAGGAGTCTGGTTCAATTGCCAATAAAAGCATCTCCAACAGAAGCCCTAAACATTGTTTTTACCAAAAAAAAAAAAAAAAAAAAAATTCTATCAAATATCAACTCTAAAAATTTCCCTATCTCATTCCCTATTTTTGAAAATTCTTAAATTTCATGTTTTCATCACCTATAAGAGAATCTCTAGCCGACTATATTGTAGCTCTTTAGCTATTTTGGAGAGCATGTTTAGCTTTTTATCAATTTTAGCAACCACACCAGACTTAAGTGACTCTCCATTTTAACTTTTAGCTATATCGCCCATAAATACAGAGAGCGAGATGTGGTTCTCTACTATTTTTGTTAATTTAAAACATTCTTTATAGGTTATTATATGTAATTTTTAAATGTATTTAAACTCTTTTTTCTTCATTCAATAATTAATATAAATTCAAAATTTTAGAGATCACTAAAATTGCTAAAAAAAACTAAAATAGAGAGTTTACTAAAAGTACTCTAAAGTCTAAATTCTTATTTATTTTCAAAAATTACTACAATGTCTTTGATTTATTCAACTTTCTAAGTTAAAATGACATTTTTAACAATCTTAAATGAGCAAAAAATGCTTATTTCTTCTTAAAATAGAAAAATATATATATATATATATATATATATATATATATAATGGTTAGAGATACTCTAATCCAAGAGAATGGTAGGTAGATAGATACAGTACAATCCTTTTGACTAAAAAAAGAAGAAGAATAAGATACTGTTAATATTATTTAGGGCCAACCATAATGGTTGTTAAAGAAGCATAATAGTAGAGTGAATGAAAATATAAGGACAGAATATGATTTTCTGGAAAACGAGGATTACAGTGCACTGATCAATCCTTACTGGGCAGCAGAAACCAAAATAACAAACTAAACACCAGATTTTGGTTAAGCAGTGAAAACCTCAAGTATGAGATTAAAAACACTGCGGGGCTCTTACTCTTGAGAACCCAAAATAAAGATCATCATATTGAAAAGGATATGTTCTTTTACAAACTTTGAATAGCACTAGCTCGGCTATGAGATTCACACAAAATCTAATACAAAGTTTGTCTTCCTTCTAGAACTCTTTCACTTGAACGATCTTCAAATCTTGTTCTTCTTTCTTCACAGTCTCCCTACTGATCTCGAGAGAGTATTATGCATATGAAACTATGATCACAAACACTTATACATGAACCAAGTGTTTTGACTCTTTGTGAAGACACAAACTCAAACAAACATGCAAGACTCTATCAAAATTCTTGCCTCTATAGATGTGTGTGCATACCTTGTATATTTTCTGCTCATATAATAGACCTGCGGCAACTACTCAAAGATGATGCAAAGATTCTACCCTAATTCCCAATTAATTTGGAAAGAAACTTCCCATATATGAACTCCAACAAATCTTAAGGGAAATCAATTAGGAAGACAAGTCCTAAAAACCCTAGGGCATCAACACCACGATTTTAACACTCAGAAAAATCTTTTAAAGACATAAATACATAAAACCTAAAACCTACTTTCCAAAATCGGACTCCACATAAAACTGACAGCTGACTCGGGGATTGCAACACACGTTGCAATCCCATGCATATGCAGATGCAATTACCTGTGACTCTCCGAGATCAGTAAAGGGCTTTGTCATAGTTTTGTATGGGAATGCCAATACGATATGTACAAGAATTGTACCTACAGTGAACAAGAATAAAACAGTAATATAAAACAAATTGGATTATGATATAATGGTTAAATAGTTTTGTAATCATTGGACTATAGTAACTATGATTCACGGGGAACAACATTATGGTTACATATTACTGGTCCCCAACTTTATTTTCAGATCATCTGACAGCTGCTGTTCTATATAGAAGAATTAATCTTAAGAGTATTCTCAGATTTTGGGACCTAAAAAAGTACGTGTACGGGTATGTAAATGATAGCAGACAAACTCGCATAAAAGTTGCCTTCGTAGAGTGAGAAAGTCTACCTTCTCTCTAGAAAACCTACCTAACTAAGTCCCCCCCCCCCCCCCCCCCCCCCCCCCCCC
>LYNE01001949.1:0-38508 GCA_001662545.1 Rosa x damascena | reverse complement strand
ACGTTTAGTTTTTTTTTTTTTTAATAAGCCCACAGGGCGAGATAATATATTCATAACAAGCCAGAATAGGCTGTTACATACCCTTCTGCTGTTATTTAAGGGCATAGACAGACAAAAAGATAGTGTTAGTATCCACAGTGGTACATAGAAATAGACCTATTCATTACACATTAAATACGTAGTTAGCGGGAATCCTCCTTCGGTACTACTCCAGAGGCGCTAGAGGTACATAGGTACGCACAGTTACTTAGCTTCCTAATACAAGGAATTATTGTAATTTAGACAAACTAAAAAATATAGAATTGGGCCTAGAGAAAAAAACCCTAGCCCAATTGAAGCCCAGCAGCTCAAAGAGAAAGCCCAAACTCCAGGTCCAGCAGGATTGCTGGAGCAAGCCCAAAAACCATCTCCATTGCGCGCTGTGGTCGTGTAGCACCTCCGCTGCATCCAACCGCGCCAACCCACGTCCTCGTCGGCTGGAACCCAGAGTCCAACACCTGCCTACGTTGCCGTGCAACTCTACAGTCACCAAGTCGACACCGGATCAGCTAGAAACCTCGCTACCGCATAGCCCCAAGAACCTTACCACCGCTTAGTTCATTCGACCCATGCCGCCGCAGCCAGATCTGCAGAAACCGCGCCACAGCTTAGGCCATCCTTGCACAACCCAGCCACCACGCATAGAGCCTTCGTCTGATGCTCACCATCCAGCCACCCATCTGTCCCTTGAGCTGAAACCAGTCTCTAGACCAAGCCGAGCAATATAGCATTCAATAACTCCCAATCCAATTAGGAGAAGGTTGGGCAACAATATAGATAATCAACAATAAAAGAACATTAGGAGAAGGTTGGGCAAAGTGTGAAAAATATTGCATCTTTGCTTAAAATATAGGATAAATAAACAAAAGATGAGTGCTTCCTATTATCATGTCTAGTGACATTTGATCTATTAGCGTTGCAAAAGACCAAGTGGGAGGTCGTGAATCTTAAATATTGTGTATTTTTATGTAATCATCTTATGATTCTCTCTCTAATGATGAAGACACAAAAATTTGAAGATGTAGATTGCAATAATCTCGTCACCGGTCCGTTGATTTCTAAACCCCCAATCCAATTGCTTTGATAAAGATCCAAAGACAAACCATATGTTTGCCTCAAAATCGTCTTGGCCGAAATGAAGGCCGAGGGACTTGCGGTTGAATCGTCCTTCTGAAATTATGTAGGCGTGCCAACTGGCGGTCGAATGGCTGAGCGAGGTTCAGATCTGATTTGCACTTGTATCTGACTTCTTATCAAATGATTGAAGGCCAAGGAAGGAACCCTCTCAGCCGTTAGGTTCTAATGCCTCTGTTGCAAGGACTTCGGTTAGGCGTCAACCCTGACCTGGATCTTCTATCACGTTCACTTCTTGGGTAAACTCAAACGTCCGGGTGACAAGCGAGAGATCTATCGGGTGAAGGTACTCGCAAATCACGGTGAAGACGAAGGTGAAGTGGACTCGGTTGTCAAAGCGTTGTGAGATTATGTGTGTGTGAACATCGAATCTCATTGACCCAATCCGGAATGGACGAAAGAGATCAATGGATGATAATTCTACGTTACGAACTACTCCTAAGTACGAAAAGTAAAGTGCATATAAAGTAAATAAACAAGAAAGTAAAGTGCTTGAATGTAAAGAATTGAATTGAAACTAAGAAACTAGAAAAGAAAACAAGTTATGAAAGTTAAATCGAAGGCAAAGTACCTATGAGATACAAAGAGAAAAGTTTGTGATAAAAGTTGTATATTGATTTGTTTGTGTGGTCCAGGACCTTTTACAATGAGTTTAAAGCTCCTATATATACAGATCAAAACCTAGGCTAACTTGCTCTCTAAGACGTGGAATTCAAGCAGGATTCATCTTCCTTTTTTTGGTTGATTCATCCATAAATGTTATGATTCGGCTGATATCTAGAATCTTCACAATTGAAATCCTTAATTGATTTGAACTCTTTCCTTGTGAGGATTCCTTCCTTGAACGGACTCCTCGGCCGATGTTTGTCAGTTAGGCTTGGCCGAGCATATCTGAGCTCCTTCTCGGCCCATCTGCGTAGTCACTCATTTGAACTTGAATTTTCCAACCATGTAACTGTGTGATCCACTTTCATCATCTTTTGGGTTGTTCGACCCAAAATCTCAAACCTTGGCCAAGTGATTGAACGATGTCTTTATCTCAGACTCAAAACTCTAATCTCAATCAAGTGACCGAACAACGCCCAGTCATACGACTCAAAACTATAATCTCGATTGAGTGACCGAGAAACTCTGATTTTGGTCAACACCTTCATTTCGGCCATATGACCTAAATTATATATTCTCGGTCGACCTAATGCTTATTTGACTAATTTCCTCATCTCAGCTGAATGGCCAATTAATTTCATTGTCGGCCGAATGATCGAGTGACTTCATTCTTGACCCTTACATAATCTCAGCCAAATTCTCTCTCATCCAACAGCGAGAGCTTAGTAGGTCGACGTGCAAAAAACAAGTGCAAACACCATATTAACCATAACAAAGTAATCTAGCTAGGAGCATATATGAAATCAAAAATCAAGTAGCAAAGTAGGAACTGACTTTCATATTACACTTTTGTGAAACAGGTCCATAAGCAGTTGGCTACTACAACATGGGCGGAGATCGACGATGAGGAGTTTAAACAGCAGATGAAGATCATGACCAGGGAGAAAGATATACTAGACTGGCTTTTAAGAATTGATTTCCCTGAAGATGTGACAACAAAAGTCATGGAAAATATCAAAGAGAAGAAAGTAGTGGAGAAAGACGTAGATCGTCCCGCAGATTGCCCCGTAGATGTGGAGTATCTACTCTCTGTTGATCTCCCTTGGTCTATCGAAAAGCGTTTAAGGGACCATCTCTGCATGCATACGCTGGAGAAAGTATGTTGTTCATAATCTTTTTGTTTTTTTAAAGGACCTCTTTATATATATATTTTTTCTTATCACATCCAACTCATAATTATAACAACTAGACTAACGACATTTTATTTGCAAATGAGAGACTGATGCTGCTTGATGCTGGGTGACCTCTATATATCTTAATTTTAATCTACAAGAACTTCTTTTAGAGTAAAATTAAGATATACCTCTGTCACGTTATAGTCATATTATAGGTTTAAGGTCACGTTATAATTAAAAACTTTCATAGGTCACGTAATAAAAACTTTCTAGGTCACGTTATAATTAAAAATAGTAAGTCACTGGTGTGCTATACCTACAAGTAAAATAATTAAAAACTTTCATTGGTCATTAAAGTGCTAATTATTACTGTCTTCTTTGAGTACATATGGTGAATATGACTATAACGTGAATCTTAGATTCGGCCCCAAAAAACCATATGTGACTGATCAACCCTTTTACTGTTTAACCCAAGCCACACTATGTATGTATATAGGTACCTCTGCTTCAAGATATGCCAAAAGCCATTTTGGAGTCTATCTGCAGTAATCTCAAGCCGGTGGTCTACAGAAACAACAATCACTACGTTGTTAAAAAAGGAGAAGAACTTGATCTGATGCTCATTATTGTAGAAGGAGAAATAATATTGACTGATAATGACCCGGTTAGTAGCGAAGCTGAAACGACGAATTCTTCACTGATCCCACAAAGTCTGGGGAAAGGCCATTTTTTTGGAGATGAACTTTTGAATTGGTTCTCACCCGCAAATAAATTTGCCGGCTCTGCTCCAATCTCCCCCCACAATGTCCTGTGTCAAACGAAAGTAGAAGCCTTCACTCTGACGAGAAGTATGTTGAGAAGTGTAGTGTCCGACCACAACAGTGATTGGATGTCAAAATTCAAAAATGTTGACGATGCGCAGCAGTTGAAGGATTTGAAAATTCTTGACGAAAGAATTGATGAGGTACCACAAGAATGGATTTTAAAGAATTTTTTTTGAAAATTGTGATTCGGTTTTAAAAGGATTTTTCCCCATTAGGACGGATTAAAATTTTCCTCGTATAGATCTTTAGTTGCAGTTTTTATGTCTAATGCAAAAAACCAAAAGAAAGAAAAAAAAAATTTAAAAAGAAAGAATAATTCCTGTTTGGATTGAGTCATTTTCAGATTTGGGATTACAAGATGCTCTTGTGGTCTTATGAGATGAATTATTACGTAAATAAACTAACAAACTATGTTGGTATGATTGATCATAAGTTGGATCATATATATGATGAACTGACAATATCTTCAATTCGATCTGACATTTGCAGCAGTTAGGAAAAACAAATTTGGACGAGATTGTGGATGAAGAGTCAGAACAGCAGGTGAAAATCAAGAACAAGGAGAAAGAAATAGATAACTGGGTATCAAGAAATGGTTTTGATGAGGAATTGAAGACAAAAATCAGGTTTCACATGAAAATAAATAATGCAGTTGAAGAAAATATAGATGCTGAAGTGGATGTGAAGTATTTATTCTCTCTTAAATTTCCATGGATTGATATTGCCAAACCTGTAACGGAGCATCTCTGTATGGGCACCCTTAAAAAGGTATGCTTCCTCGGACACTTATTTCTTGAATGTTATGAACTTATGAATAACGCAGACAAGCAGTACGTGTGCACCTTTTGTCTGCGTTTTAATTCACTGAGAAATTTTGGCTCCATGTTCTTCTCTTTTGTCTCATTATCAATTTTTTCCATGTGTCCCTATTAATTAATGGATGAAATTAATTATCATGAACATATGATTAATGTTGTTCTTATTAATCAACTAATGCACGGGATATACAGGTACCCATGCTTCAGAAAATGCCTGAAGACGTCTGGAAAAAGATGTGCTTCCATTTGGAGGCAGTGGTCTACAACGCGAAAGAGTTTGTGGTTCGAGAAGGACAATCATTCGATTTTGTGCTCATCATTGTGGAAGGTGAAATTGAATGGACAATAGCGACTAGTGATGCTGGACCAGCGGATTCCACATTAATCACCAAGGGTAGAGGTGATTTTTTCGGAGAAAGACTTCTGAACTGGGCATCACCCAAAATCATGTTTTTTGGCTCGGCTCCTACCTCAAAAAGTGATGTCAAATGTAAAACAAAAGTAGAAGCCTTTCTTCTAACAACTAAACACTTGAGAAGTGTAGTCTCTGAATACGACCTTGAGTGGAATTCAAAGTTCATCGATTGCAATGACCCGCAACAGGTATTGAACGAGGTTTAGGTTAAAAATAAATGACCCTCAAAACCATCCTCTTTCCAGTGTCATGCACTAATGTTTTCTTCATCTTTCAGTTTACTTATTTATCTTGATATGTTCTTGTATTACTGGTCTTCCTTCTCATGCATCGGGCGTAAACATAAGAACATATTCATGTGTGCGAAATAGGTACTTGCGTAGCATTTCTCATTTAAAGTGTCTCCAACATATTTTCTATAACGTTTTTTTTTTCTACTTTGGGGGATAATATGTATTTAACAAATTCTCTATATCTGTCCCTATTCTGAAGAAAGTGAAGAGAGAAAACAAAAATAACTATATTTATAACAAGAGTAATGCTAGGTGAACCACTTTTCTTAGTACTACTTGCATTCCACCTTCTGTGGCAGTTGATGTGAATGAATTTCTTGTTATATACATCTTCATTAAATAGGATTTAAAGAACTGAATTTCTTGTTCTTTTGCAAAAAGATGTATATGCAGTGGCAAAAGGGAACCATAAAACTGAATGAAATTGAGGATGAAGAGTTAAGAAAGGCAGTGAAGATCAGGATCAAGGAGAACGACATATTTGAGTGGATGTCAAGCAACGGCCTCAGTGAAGAATTGACGGAAAAAATCAAGTTAGAGATACAAAAGAAAAATGCAATCGAAAGGAACATAAATACTGACTTGTATTTGAAATTTATATTATCACTTGGAGGTATATGGGATGACATAACTAGAGGTATAACAGAGCATTTCTGTATCGACACGCTAAAGAGAGTATGTTCCTTAACTATCTTTCAATTTATTATTATTTACTAAGAAAAGAAGACAAGTAGCATGTTAACAAACAGATAAAAACTGTATCTAATAAAACTTTTCAGTTAATTGATCAAACTAAAAATTTATTAATTTATTTTGACCAACTAATGCAAGTGATATACAGGTACCCATGCTTCAACTTTTGCATGAAGATGTCTTTAAAAAGATGTCCTTCCATGTCGAGGCAGTTGTCTTCAATGAAAATGACTTCATCGTTCAAAAAGGGCAATCATTGGATTTTGTGCTCATTATTGTGGAAGGCTTAATTGAATGGACCAACATGACTAGTGATGTTGAAACAACAGATCCCACGATAATCACCAAGGAGAAAGGTGATATTTTTGGAGAAAAACTTCTAAATTGGGCATCTCCCAGCATCATGTTTTCTGGCTCTGCTCCAACCTCCACTGAAGATGTCTTATGTCGAAAGAAAATACAAGCCTTTAGCCTGACCGCCGAAAACTTGAGAAGTGTGGTCTATGATTACAAGCGCGAGTGGAATTCGAATTTCAAAAATTGCAATGGACAGCAACAATCGGATGTGGCTACAATTGTCAACAACAAAATTGATGAGGTATTGAATGAGGCTTATGATAAAATCATTAATGATTCTCAAACTATATTTCTTTAATTGTGATTGGAGTTCTTTTTCCCATTCATTGATCAGTATTTTCATTATTCAACATTTTGCGAAAATACATATTTAAGTAGTTCTGTGATCTTTTGTGAAAAGACATATAAGCAGTTGCAGTTGGGAACCATAATACTGAATGATATTGAGGATGAAGAGTTAAGAAAGGCAATGAAGATCAAGATCAAGGAGAATGACATATTTGAGTGGATGTCAAGCAACGGCCTCAGTGAAGAATTGACGGAAAAAATCAAGTTAGAGATACAAAAGAGAAATGCAATCGAAAGGAATATAGATACTGTCTTGTATTTGAAATTTATATTATCACTCGGAGGTATATGGGATTACATAACTAGAGGTATAACAGAGCATTTCTGTATCGGCACGCTAAAGAGAGTATGTTCTCTGACTATCTTTCAATTTATTATTATTTACTAAGGATGAAGACAAGTAGCATGTTAATGCGAGTGATATACAGGTACCCATGCTGCAACTTTTGCATGAAGATGTCTTTAAGAAGATGTCCTTCCATGTCGAGGCAGTTGTCTTCAACGAAAATGACTTCATCGTTCAAAAAGGGCAATCATTGGATTTTGTGCTCATTATTGTGGAAGGCGTAATTGAATGGACTGACATGACTAGTGATGTTGAAACAGCAGATCCCCCAATAATCACCAAGAAGAAAGGTGATATTTTTGGAGAAAAACTTCTGAATTGGGCATCACCTGAGATCATGTTTTTAGGCTCTGCTCCTACCTCGATGAGAGATGTCAAGTGTAGAGAGAAAGTACAAGCCTTTAGCCTGACCGCTAAAAATCTAAGAAGTGTGGTCTATGAATACAAACACGAGTGGAATTCAAATTTCAAAAGTTGCAACGATCAGCAGCAGTTGGAAGGTGTTATAGTTCTCCGCAACAACATTGATAAGGTATTGAACGAGGCTTTGGATAAAATTCATAAAAGAGTCTCAAATGCATTTTTTTTCTTCTCCCATTAATTGACATAAATTAGTATTTTGATTTTCAAAGTTTTTATGAAAATATATATTTAAGTAGTTGGTTATCTTTTGTGAAAAGACATATAAGCAGTTGCAGTTGGGAACCATAAGACTGAATGAAATTGAGGATGAAGAGTTAAGAAAGGCAATGAAGATCAAGATCAAGGAGAATGACATATTTGAGTGGATGTCAAGCAACTGCCTCAGTGAACCATTGAAGGAAAAAATCAAGTTAGAGATACAAAAGACAAATGCAATCGAAATGAACATGGATACTGACTTGTATTTGAAATTTATATTATCACTTGGAGGTATATGGGATCAAATAACTAGAGGTATAACAGAGCATTTCTGTATCGGCACGCTAAAAAGAGTATGTTTCTCCAACTATCTTTCAGTTTAGTATTATTTACTAAGGAAGAAGACAAGTAGCATGCTATTGATGGCAAACTAAGAAGACTTTTTCAGTTAATTGACTAATGTAAGTGATATACAGGTACCCGTGCTTCAACTTTTGCATGAAGATGTCTTTAAAAAGATGTCCTTCCATGTCGAGGCAGTTTTCTTCAATGAAAATGACTTCATCGTTCAAAAAGGGCAATCATTGGATTTTGTACTCATTATTGTGGAAGGTGTGATTGAATGGACCGACATGACTAGTGATGTTAAAACAACAGATCCCACAATAATCACCAAGAAGAAAGGTGATATTTTTGGAGAAAAACTTCTAAAGTGGGCATCTCCCAGCATCATGTTTTCTGGCTCTGCTCCAACCTCCACTGAAGATGTCTTATGTCGAAAGAAAATACAAGCCTTTAGCCTGACCGCCGAAAACTTGAGAAGTGTGGTCTATAATTACAAGCTCGAGTGGGATTCAAATTTCAACAATTGCTGATTCGCAGTGTGCAGAGTGAAAAAGACAAGACTACTGAACAAAACATTGAAGAGAAAATTATGAATAAATCATCTCCCATTCTCCCACTATGATGGCTTTTATGAATACATGTATTTAATCTGATTATCGACCATTAGGTCTCCCTATCCCATAATTAAATAAAGGGTTTTTGTCCATTTACCTTATTTCTAGATATTTTTTTCTCACTTACCCCATTAAGATTTGTTTTTTTGTTTTTTTGTTTTTTAATATCATTTTACCCTCACCTCTTTATTATTTAGAGAGAAAGAGAGAAAATGGAAGAAAGGGAAACAATAGGAGACTTTCCCAAAGCACGTTACCGGCTGCCGGAATCGGGTTACCTGTCGTCGGATTCCAGTCACCAGCCGCAGCCCTCCGGATTTTTCCGAAAACCTCTATTGTCCCCCCATAGAGGGGCAATAGAGACGTCTACTACCTCCCAACAATCTATAGAGGGGCAATAAATGTCTATAACCCCCCAATAGACGTCTATTGCCCTCCAATAAAACTTTCAATAGCCGAAATGGAAACTAACCTCCTTAGATTTAGACAAATAAAACTTTAATTAAAGAAAAAATACGAGAAGATTACATCAATTCAAAATGTATATTGCCCCCCAATAGACGTTTATTGTCCCCCAATAGACTTTTAACACACTTCTATTGGCCCAATAGAACTTTTTTTTTCTTTTCATTTTTTCTTCCATACTGGGCCTTCTGTCCCAATTTTACCACAAAAAAAAATGGAAAGAGAGAAATTGATTTGGGCACTCAAAGAAAAGCTCAGGGCACCCAATCATCTTTCTCCTCTGCCACAGCCTGGGTCGAGCACCAGAGGCGTCTAGCAGGCCATCGGCGATGCCAAGGAGACGGCGAGGCGTCCAGGAGGTGGCTCAACCCTGTTTTCCTCGTTGCTTGGAACCCGTGATTCCTCGATTCTATCAACGGTTGCTCAGCCCTATTTTCCATCATCCGCTGAAATGGAAGAGAAGGCGGAGGCTGTGAGGGGTCCAGAGGTTCCGGTTCGGAGGTGTGGGAGGTAGACTGGGCTCACGGCCGATTCGGGTGTGGAAGAGGTGATCAGTTAGGTTTCAGAGATTGAGCTCTAAACGAAAACGGAGACAGTGGAATTTGTTTGAAAACCGTAGGTTGAGATTCCAGTGATTCAGTATGGGCTTAAGGTTCAAAAGGTTAGGTTATAAGAGAGATGGTGAGGATTGTGCAAGGAAGACAGACTCGATTCCATGGCTCTACTTTGGAATTGGGGAGAGAGAGAGAGAGAGAGAGATAGAGAGAGAGAGAGAGAGAGAGAGAGAGAGAGAGAGAGAGAGAGAGAGAGAGAGAGAGAGAGAGAGAGATGAGTGGCATGATGCAATTTCTTAATTGTGTTATGGACAAAGTTGTCATTTCTCTTTAAATTAAATAAGCGGGAATAAAAATCTCTTGGTGGGGTAAGTGAGATAATTTTCCCTCATTTTGTTGCTTTGGGTCAAGAACCTAGGGCTGGGATTTTTAGACCGAAAACCGAAAGAACCGAACCGAAATGGCCAGTTCGGTGCTGTTCTTGGCTGTCAAAATCGGTTTATTTTCATAACCGAACCGTTTTGTGAGTTTTCAATTCGGTTTCGATTCTTAGTTCTGGAAGAGTGTCTGGAACCGATATCCATAGTCAAACACTCAACCTACACGTGCTGTCAGTCTTACTCCTTCCCCATAAAGTCACTTTCAACTGCCCAAACCCTTATTCTGTCCTTTTTTCTAATAAAATACAAACCTCACCCTCCCATTCCCATTTCTCTCTGTCTCTCAGTTGTCCACCACCTCCCTTTCTCTTTCTTTATTCTCTCCTTTTCTCTTTCTTTATTTCTGTACCTACATGTGCCAGAACAAGCATAATTAGATATAACGAGCCACGCTCACTGTACCGCCAGAGGTACCGACTCCCACCAATGGAGTGACCTGCGAAGGCACGGCCAGGCGGGCTACCGCCTGAGCCCTGGATCGCCCTCATATCACCGCTGACGCGCCTCCACGCGACGAGCCAAGATAGCATCAGAAGTTCCAGACGCTGGGAATCGAAGCACATCAGTCCCACATCGAAGACAAGATGAGGATCAACCTTCTCCTCACCTATAAAAGGTTCTCTCCTCTCTCCTCATTAAATACGCATTTTATTACTCATTTATTGTTATGCTGCCTATACGCATTAATTGACTTAGGCATCGGAGAAGAGAAGACCGCCCAATGCGGTTTCCCTTTGACGCCCTGTCTCTCGTGTGATAGCTAGCGGAGGCCATCAAATCTTCAGAGTAGCGGTCCGCCCACCGGACCCGCGTTAAATGAAAGATCGGCTACCGCCGGACTTTGAGCATTAACAATTTCCTTTCTCTTTCTTTATTCTCTCCTTTTCTCTTTCTTTATTCTTTCTCTTTCTCTGTTCTTCTGTCTCTTTCTCTTTCTCTATATTCTCTGTTTCTTTTCATACTTCCATAGTTCCATATCTTCCCCCCCCCTCCCCCGCGGCAACCATTCTTCTTCAATCCTCCACCTCTTCCTTCTTAATTCTTATGCACTTCTTCATAGCTATTATTTCAGTCTTATAGAGGTTGTACCAGACTACTGGAGGCATATTTCATCAATTTGAATCGATCTTCTCTTCTTCTTCTTCTTCTTCATAACTACTGGTATGAGATTTCTCCAGATCTATTGCATGGATTTGTGTTCTAGCCTTATCAGTTTGCTGTGTTTTTAGATTTGTTGTTTGCATTTAAACTGTGCAATTTGATGTGTTTTGCCATCTTCATGTGTTTTGACTTTGGATAATGACATAATGTCATGTTGGATTGTTAATCTGCAGATTGTTGTTGGAACTTGAAAGTAGGGGTGGGTTCGGTTCGGTACCGGACATTGAAGACCAATACCATCTACAGTACCAGACACTCTTGGTACACAAAATAGGCTACCATTACCGGCCACAAAAGTCGGTATACCAACTTCTTGGTATCGGTTGGTTGGGCCTCCAACCAAGTTTAAGATTGGGCCAGCTTTCAGCTATGACCCAACTGAAATTGACTCAAACCTGTCAGCAATTTCCAAACAAAGGCCCAACCATAAGCAAAAAAACTGTCATACATAACTTCAGTTCATCAGTTCAATTCATCTCATCAATCATTCATCACTTCATAGTTCATACAAACTGCAGCAAGATGCAAAAAAGTAAAACCATTACAATTTTAGAGATTACTCAGTCTAGAATCCAAAGATTAACCAAAGAGAAAACTCAAATCTACCAAAAATTGATACGAGAGAGAAAACTCACCGGCCGTAGGCCATGAATCGAATGAATTGATAAGAGATTTCTAGGTTTGAAGATTTGAATTGAATCGAACTTTAAAGAAGAGGTCGAGAGGCGAAGAGTTCTGGGTTAGAATCGAATCGAACTTCGGCCATAGGCCATGAATCTCTGATTAGATACGAGATTTTCTGGGTTTGAAGCTTTGAATCAAATCGAACTTCAAGCCGTCGATGCCTCGAATCGAATCGAAGAGTTCTGGGTTTGAAGCTTTGAATCGAATTGAACTTCAAGCCTTCGAGGCCTCGAATGAAATAGAAGAGTTCTGGGTTTGAATTGAATCGAGAGGTGGAGAGGGTTTAAGTGATTGAGTCTGAGAGAAAGGGCTCGATTCGAGCCTCAAGCCTTCGAGGCCTCGAGGGCTGAGGGAAAGAGTGGCTGAGCAGTCTGGGACTCTGGTCTCTGGGTGGAGTGGTGGGTAGTAGTCGTATTACCCCTTTAGAGTTTGGAGAGTTTGAGTCTAATCAACGGTTATAATTTAATATGAAATAAAACTATTAATAATCAACGGTTTAGATCTATAGATAAAAAATATATTTAAATATATACAATATACGGTACGGTACGGTATACCGTATTTATCTTCAAATCAGTACCAGTACCGTACCAATATGTTCCTCTCGGTTCGGCACTACCGTACCAATACTTCGGTAGCCGACATTTTCGGTTCGGTTGGTACTCGGTTGGCTGGTTTGTCTCGGGAGGATTTGCCAGCCCTACTTGAAAGAATCTAAAATGGTAGCCATATTCTTCTCCTCCTCCTCTAGTTCTGCTGTGTTCTTTAATGGAGAAACTAAGAAAATTGCATAACATAATGTGGCTGGGAAGCTAAGAAACTGGATAGGTTTACTGCTGTTTTGTTGTGTGTACAGGAACCGGTTACAAGCCATAACCGAACCGTTCCAAGTCGGTTCCGGCAAAAAAACGTAGCAACACCGAACCGGAAAAACATCATCTGTTCCGGTTCCGGTTCCTGCAAAAAAATTGAAAAACAAAACTGATCCCAGCCCTACAAGAACCCTTAAATAAATGATTATGCATTAGTCAAAGTCTTTTACTTTTTCCTTAGAAATAGGGTGGTGCTATTCACACACATATTTTCTCTATTTACACACTTTATTTTTATATTACTTTAATTTAATTTTTTTTTTTACAAATTACCCTAACTACCCTCCCTTGCAATTATGTTTATTTTTCTTTTTTCTTTTTTCTATTTGGCAAGTCAATCATGAATCAACCAACATTATACAATAAATCAAATTTTTTTGCTACTAAGATATTATGATACGAAGATCTTCAAAGTAACACTAATTTTCAGCAGTAAATATGGTTTTGCTCTCCACACTCTGATTGTTAGGTAAAAAGGTACCGGACCTAATTCAGCATTGTGAATAGAATGCCAATACAATAACAAGTTGGTTATTTAAAGTAGTAGTTATAGTTACTGAACTAAAATGTATAGATTGTAAAAAGTTGGTACGTATATAAAAATGAAATGCATAAACCATAGTTGGGGTTGCAAAACCAGAGAGTAAAAAGTTGCACATGAACTTATAATAGCAAAGAGCAAGATATCCTTATCTCAACACATTTAATTCCTTTCAACAAGAAGCAATGATAAAATTGTCAGCACAAATACTTCAATAATGTATATTGGAGCATGAATTACCCAAGTAATTTGGTAGAAAATAACAAAAACCAATGCACAATTCCACAACATTGCTCCATAAAAATAAAATCTAATAATCAAGAGTAACTAGAAGCATCAAAACCAAACAACCCTAAAAAAAAAACACAAACCCTTACTGAAACTCACCCCCACCCCCACCCCCACAAATAACCACTCATTATCTTTGAAACCCTCTCAACTCATATTTGTATAGTTTTCCTATGGCAAAATCTTTCGTATTCTAGCATAATATAGTAGAACAAATCATGTCTATAATCATAAGGTTATCATTATTAGGCTGTTGTAAAGTTCTGTAGTTGCTTAATGGATTCAAATACACCAAATAATTTTAGTTAGAATCTTACCAGGAATGATGGATTCAAAGAGACTCGAATGATCATTGAACTCATATTTTTCTCACACGTCTCCATTGCAAATCAAGTGTAAATTTTTTTCTGAAGATGGGTCTAAAGTTGCTTGTTCTGCTTTGATTGAAATTCAAAGCATCACATTAGAGAGATAGAATGACTATGCTAGAGAAGTTTTTGATGGAAAAAGTAACCAAAAAGCGTTTTGAAGTCCTTTATGCCTGCGAGAAAATAGAGGTTTAGAATTTGGGGATGATTGAATTGCCAAATAGAAAAAGAAAAAAATGAAAAAAAAAACAAAACTTAATTGCAAAAGAGGGTAGTTAAGGTAATTTGTAAAAAAAAATTGATCTAAAGTAATAGAACATTAGAGGGGGTGTGTGAATAGAGAAAAATGGAGTGCCTAGAAATAAACTATTATCTTTATAGAGAATCAGCACCTGAGAGTCACAATTATACTTCATACTAGGTACAAACGCCCACATGATGTTGTGTAGGCTTGGCAACGTGCGGGTTCTTAACAGGTCGACCCGGTAAGAACCCGTTAGTTTAACGGGTTTCGCGGGCTAAACCCAGCGGGTTTGCGGGTTATCCGTTGGAACCCGTTAAAATCCGTTAAGACCGGTAATCTTTTTTTTTCTTTTCTTAACTTTTTATCAAAGTAACTAAAACCAATTAAGACTTATGTATATAACCCCGCATTTACCATTTTCTCTATATGAAATTTTTTTGTTTTCTATTTTGAAATTTTTTATTTTCTATCTTTTTAGATTTTTTTTCCTTTCCTTTTTTGACAAAAAATAATTTACAAATCACAATTATACTACGATCCAACGGTCAGATCCTCACAGATCACCTAGAGGATCATCTTTATCGATTTATATGATGATCCTCACAGATCACCTAGAGGATCATCTTTACCGATTCATATGATGATCCAACGGTCGGATCCTCACGGATCGCCCTTAGGTTCATCCTCTCAAAATTATACTAAGATCCAACGGTCGGATCACCTAGAGGATCATCTTTACCTATTTATACTATGATCCAACAATCAGATCCTCACAGATCACCCTTAGGTTCATCCTCTCAAAATTATACAAAGATCCAACGGTTAGATCCTCACGGATCGCCCTTAGGTTTATCCTCTCAAAATTATACGAAGATCCAACGGTTGGATCGTCTCGGATCGCCCTTAGAATCATCCTCTCAAAATTATATGACTATCCAACGGTCGGATCCTCACGGATCACCTTTTGAATCATCTTTTCACAATTATATGAAGATCCAATGGTCAGATCCTCACGGATCGCCCTTAGGATCATCCTCTCAAAATTATGTGAAGATCCAACGGTTGGATCGTCCCAGATCGCATTTAGAATCATCCTCACAAAATTATACGACGATCCAACAGTTGAATCCTCACAGATCTCCTTTTGAATTGTCTTTTCACAATTATACGAAGATCCAACTGTCGGATCCTTATGGGGAATAAGAAAAATTATAAAAATGTCCTGGTTGAAAAAAATAAATAAACAATGGAGAACCCGTATGGGTAATGGGAAATGGATTTTTGGGAATGGTTTTGAGTTAATGGGTTCCAACGGGTTTAGCTCGCAAAGCCCGTTAATTTGCGGGTTTTTTGCGTGCGGGCTTTTTTTAATCCGGATTAATAAACGGGAGGGTTTGTGCGGGTTTTTTTGCGGGCGGATATCGTGCAGATTTGCGGGTTACGGGTTTAAATATCAGGCCTATTGCTACGGGTCTTTCAACTGTCATAATAATTGGTGTATTGTTGCAAAAAACACTGAAAAGGAGGAAAAAACAAAAAAAAAGCAAAAAAGCCCTCACGTACATTTATCAGTAGATGTTCTGCTGTTTTGGTTAATTGTTTTTTAGGGGCAAGTAGATTTACAAAAAATATAGAGAATGGTCCTCATCACAAAACGTTACACAGCATAAGAAAAAGTGTTGCACAGTAGAAGTGGCTAGGTAAGGTCTTCAGTGTCAGATTGAACCAATGTATTTGTGCTGGTCTCATCTGATGGGGTTGCTTCATCTCCGAGGTTGTCACTGGAATATACAGAGCACATGAAGGTTACATTTAAAAGATTGGCTCATTAACCAAGGCATGGCTAAACTGAATGGACTGCAAAAACCAAGTGAAAAGACTGCGCACAATGAGTATAGTCCTTAAATTAGAATTGAAGCGATTCCTAGTTGAACTGATCAAACAATGGTTTTAAAACTTGCCTTCCTGGGTTCTTGCTTGGTTCTGGTTTGAACAATTCCTTCCGTACTCCATCTGGATTCCTCTTCTTCCCAAGCTTAACAGGATTTGGCGTGGAAGTTGTTTGTTCGCTATCTTGGGTTTAGGGACTATCCATAAGACCATTCGGTAGCTATAAGCATACTTTAACAGTTGAGCAAAGCTAACACAATATCATTTGTATAGGGTTTTTACGTCTCCTGAAACTGCCATCCCAAGCTTTACTAATGTAAATCATATAACTGAGTACAGAACAACTGAAGCCTAAAGAACTCGATGCAACAAAGCAGTATCTTTTTTCTTTTGAACTTATATGAAACTGTACCATCAGAATCATAGAAATGAGAGTATTCCCATACAACCCCTCAAATACAGTAATTATGTGCATAAGATTGATATAAAACCATATCTAAGATTAAATCAATTCTATGATTATGGGACTCGTGCAAAAGAGCCAGCATTTAACAATCACTTTGCAACCCAATAAGCACAATTCATTAGAAACAAAGTCCAACATGCATACAGAGTAACTATAATAAAGTTATAAATTCTTGTTATCTTTAATCTCAAGTGTTCCCATTGGATTGTGCTTATTGGGTTTATGGAATTTAAATATAAAGAAGCTATACATTCTTTACAGAAAAAGAAAAAAAAATTATATCTTGCAACTTAAATTCCTATTCTAAAAAAAAGATTTTAAAAAATAAGTCCACCTACTTGAACATAATAAGAACTTAAAAAAAAAAAAAACAAAACAAAACAAAAAAAATGCAGACTTGTATCTTTACACTATTGGAGGTTCTTTCTGTATTGGCTGTACTTGCTCAAAATTTGTTTGGGATGTGTAGTAGTTATGATCTGAAATTATTTACCCCATAGTTCCAGGATTCCAGCACATACAAAACTAATAATGGTCTGAGCAATTGAATAAAGCAAGTCATTAGGATCTTGAAAAAGAATACAATGAACAAATAATAAAGGGTGGTGTATGACTAATGGTACCTTAATCTCTTTGATTCCTTCCCTTCCCTACCAATCAAGCGTGATGCATGTGTCTCCTAGCCCTCTTATGCTAGAAATTAGATGCCATCTTTATTTTCTGTTTGGTTAAATTGTTGAAAATAATTCAGACAGTTATTTATCTGATTCTACTGTCAGTTCTACTGATATATATCAAATTCCTGGTCTTAGTTTGCTAAGAATTGTTACCTTGCTATATTGAAGATATTTTGGTTAATCTCCACATGTTTTCTAAACATTACCATCAAAAGCAAAGTTGTTAAATATGATTTTCATTGACCTGTATGTTTACAATTGTACCATTATATAGCTAAGATCTGCTCTATTGTTACCAACATAATTCAATGCTACAAATACAAATATTCAAAACTAATCTACAGTTACACAATCAGTTTTGATTGTGGAGAGGTTACACAATCAGAGAGGAATCGACGAAGCCAGGAGGCTAAGTCATGTAAATGTCTTCCTGAAGATAGCCATGGAGGAATGCATTTTTGACATCCAGCTGACGAAGAGGCCAACCCCTAGACACAGCAACACAGAGAACGGTTCGAATGGTAGCAAGCTTGATAACAGGACTATAGGTTTCACCAAAGTCGATCTCGTGTTGTTGATGGAATCCTTTGGCAACAAGTCGGGCCTTGTAACTCTCGATTGAGCCATCCGGGTTTCGCTTAATGCTAAACACCCATTAGCAGCCCACAATATGCTGAGATGGAGAAGGAGGAACAAAGGACCATGTATGGTTTTTCAACAAAGCATTAATCTCCTCGGTCATGGCAGCTCTCCAATTCACATCTTTGGAAGCCTGAGTCTAACAAGTTGGTTCCATGGAATGAATAATAGATAAAAGAGCTTTTGGAATGAGATACTTTACAATGCCATCCGTGCGAATTCTGGGCTGGATGATTCCATCCCAGAGTAGAGTCCTCATGGGGTGTGTTTGGGGCGGCGGAGGAGGCGCTAGGACTGGAGGAGGAGCTAGTGCCGGAATTGGTGGAGGAGGGGGCAGTACAACGACCGGCAATGGAGGGTCAGTGGCGACTGAAGGTTCGACCGGAGGAGCGTTATCGTTGGATTGCTGAGCGATGGTGGACTGAGCAGGCAACTCAGGTGCATCCACCGGTCGGTGAAGGAGGCGGTAAGTCATGATTGAAGGAGCACGACTAGGGAGCGGCGATGAGGGAAGCGAAAGCACGAGATTGATGGAGTGCATGTTTGATTCAAGAGACGCCAAGGGTGAATTTTGACCAGAGTGTGAACTTGGGGCATCGGGCTGCAGACTTGGACTTGGGTCAATGGGCTGTGAAATTGGACTTGGGTCATTAGGCTGCTCTGTGTGAGAAGGAAGGGCAGATTGCTCAATGTGGCGATCAGTTGGGCATGGGCCAAATGACACGGAGCTCGGCAGGATGGCCTGCGGAGGTGTAATGTTAACTCGATTGGAGAGAAGAGTGAACTCAAAGGTAGCTGAAGACGAATTAGTATGTACCTGCAAGTTTTTGTAAGGAAAATTGATTTCGTGAAATAAAACATGATGAGAGACATAGACATGACCGGTGTTTGGATCGAGACAACAATAACCTTTGTGTTGGGGACTATAACCAAGAAAGACACGCTCGACACTACGACTAGACAATTTGTTGGGAACATTTGTACCTAGGTAAGGAAAACATGAGCAACCAAAAACACGAAGGGATGAATAAGGAGGAGGATGACCATAGAGACGTGTGAGGAGTATCCCAATTTAGAGTAGGAGTGGGAAGAAGGTTAATGAGATATACAGATGTGAGAACAGCCTCACTCAAAGATTGTGAGGAGCACCTGAAGTAAGAAGTAGAGTGCGAGCCATAGTGGCAATATGTCGATGTTTTCTTTCGGCAAGCCCATTTTGTTGTGGAGTGTATGGACAAGAAACTCGTTGTTGGATACCCGAAGGGTCACAAAACTGGGAGATGGCATGGTTGAAATATTCTGTACCATTGTCACTTTGAAGGTATTGGACAGAACTGTGGAAGATATTGCGAATCATGGCAACCAATTTTTGAAAATGAGTAAGGACCTCATTTTTCTGGCGCATAGGATAAAGCCATGTATAATGAGAGTATTCATCTGTAAAAAGAACATAATATTTGAAGCCAGTGACAGACAAGGTAGGAGACATCCATACATCACTATGAAATTATGAATGATAGAAAATAGAGAAAAGGCATAAATATGTTCGGAAGGAAAAGGTAATTGATGGGACTTGCTAAGTGCACAAGTATTACAAAAGAATTAAAAGAAAGTGTGGAACCAAGAGTAGATCCTAAACGAGCTAAAACGGAACAGGAGGGATGACCTAAGCGATTGTGCCAAAGAGACGAGGCAACAGAGGAGAGTGCATGGGGGACTGTGGACTCGGAAAACAAGCTAAGCGGATAGAGACCATCTTTGCATGGGCCCTGAAATAACAAACGACCAATACGTAAACAATAGATTTGATAGAAATCTGGAGTAAATAGGAAGAAAACAAGATTATCCTTGGTGAATCGAGCCAGAGAGAAGATTTTTACGAATCGACGGAATGCGAAAGACATTTTGTAAAGAAAAGTTGGAATAGCCTAATGACAAGAAGAGGTTACCAGTATGGGAAACGGGCATCGAGTCCCCATTACCCATATATACATGGTGAGGCCCCACCATAAGATTGTGGATTGTTGACAGGCATAGCTGTCATGTGATGAGTGGCACCGATGTCCAGGTACCAAGTTGGATCAGCAGCAGAATGGACTCCAGCAAAAGGGGGAGCAGTATTTGGGCCAAAAAACCTTTGTGGGCCTTGAGAAGAATAGGAAGCCCATGTAGGAGAAGAGAACAACCTAGGCACGTTGTGTTGCATCATGTACAGCGGTTGTGGGAAAAGGAATACGTACTGCTGTGTAAAGGAATACTGCTGCTGCTGCTGAGAGAAAGGATGACAATTCTGGCCAGTGGTTGATGGTAGGAAAAGGAAGACTACTGCTGCTGCTGCAGGATGAAGGTATGATACTGAAAGAAGATGTAGGAATATTGGAAAAGGAAGAAGGAGAACTGAACAGGTAAGGATCCTAGGCTGATACTATGTTAAATATGATTTTCATTGACCTGTATGTTTACAATTGTACCATTATATAGCTAAGATCTGCTCTACTGTTACTAACATAATTCAATGCTATAATCTACAGTTACGCAATCAGTTATGATTGTGGAGAGGTTACACAATCAGATTTGATTGTGGAGAGGAAATCAATGTAGGAGAGTGATTTTCTCTAACAAAAGTGATAAAGGGAAGGAACAAACTTGAAGCAGAAACTGAAACTAAAACCAAAAGAAGCATAGAATCAAAGTTGAAGAACAATAATATTGCAATCACTAAAGCATTTACACCCAATAAAATTTAAAGTTATTAGTAAAAGCCTGAAACAGAAACAGCAACAAACTTCCAAGTTAAGAGTACCTTTTGATGCTGAAGAAGTGCTCCTTTTCCTACTCATCTTGAAGAAGGCTTGTAAACACAGCAAGTGCAGGTGGAGTGGTTATCCTGATAGCTTCAATATCGAAAGTTAGTGCCATCTCTCCCAAAGGGTCACTCAAATGTCCTCTTTCATGTATTAGTAATTGAAATTTATGGTCAGGCATGTTATATTTAATCCAATAAGTTCGGTGCTTTTATTTTAATGTAAAGGAGTTGTGGAGCTACCTTATATTTTGTAGAAAGATCATAGACATATTTAAAAGAGGCAAGAAAATCATAATGAATTCATCAACATCATCAACTTTGTCCTTGCTTGAGAACCCCAGAACATCATCAACTTTAATTATCACCATGGAGAAACAAAGGAAATTAATAACAGTTGTGTGAGTCTGCACGGCTTTAGTATTCTCCCATGTCCAAGTCTGCAACATTTTTCTTATCAAGTCCAACAAGAGTTGCAAGCAAAGTATATCATATATAAATCCTTTTCCCACATCAGAAATTCCATATTGCAGCATTGTTAGATACAGCCCCTTCTCAACTAACCCCAAAACAATATCAAGTTGCTTCTTCTTAGCTTTCTTAGCATATTCATCGATGTGTTCTTTTTCTATAGTCTTCATCACACCACAAGCAGTCACACACATAACTAATGCCACAGAAAGAAGAAAAGTAGTAACCATTGGGATAACTGAAAGGAAAACAATACCTCAAAGAAACATATAGCCTACTCGCAAGCATATTCATCAAAACTTAGGGTCTATAACCATGTACGCCAATGTCTCCTGCAATACCTGGCCCCATTGAGCAAGAAAAGTACTCACTTGCAACAAGTTTGAATAGACCCCCATATGAGAACCCTGTGAAGATAACATGATCATCAAGAAATTTTGTACTCTTATAGCAAACTCTCATGCCATTTGATAAAATCAATTCAATAGCTTCATTTAGATGCAACAGAATAATAGCACTTGCAACAATAGCCTTGACATTTGCTCGATCAATCTGACATTCATTTTGCAGCAACTCCAAACTTGTAAATGCTCTTCCCATGACAAACACAATAACAGAAGTTGAGAAAAATTGCAACTGCTGATCTCCCTTAACAAGCGCTGAAATAAAACGGGGAAAGAGTATTCTTAGAGATAGAAACAAGGATCTCTTATTTTCTTCCAATGCACTGTTTTGTTTCTGCCTCTGATTTTGTAACTGAACTGCCTGACACTTGTGGGATAAGTTCCCAACCAAATAGCAGATATAAGAGAGAGTGCTACCACATGACCTTGCAAAATCAGAGCCATTTGAATAGGCTTGTGTATCCAGATGTGAACAATTTATTTTTCTGTAGCTATAGGATTGAGCAATAGCTACAGGATTTGCCATAAGACTTACTTCTGTGGATTGGTTTTTAAACATCTTGATCTTGGACCGAAACATATTGGCTTCCCCTCAAACAGGCATACTTGCAATCATTGGCTTCCTACTGCTGACATCCAATCCAAGGCTAGCTTCCCAATCATGCACATCAGAATAGACAATAGTGCCTCCACTCAAATTCTCATTGAAAACAGCCTGTTTGACAACATTTTCCTTATCACCAAACCCATGACTATGCTCCTTAACATCAAACTCGCCACATCCTTTGGCACAGACACCCAACAAACTTGACAAAGATTCTGCACACTCTGTTTGTCCAGTCAAGGCATACATAACACACACAGTGAATGCAAAATTTAGTGTTATAATTTTGGTGCCCCAAAGTTGCATACAAGCTATCATTGCCTGCCCACATAGCTGTGAGTTTCTTATAATGCTCATAACATTGTCATATTTGTTCTTCAAAAGGAATAACTCAAAGATGTATTCTGTGGCATCAATAACTATGACCATATTTTTCCCATCCCGATCCAAGCAAAGGATAATATTGGCAAAGACTTTTGTAATGTAGACAATAACTTCAAGCATTATGATTATTCCACTATCATCATTAGGTAGATAATATTTAATATGATTCATGGTTAAATAAATGAAAACACCATTAGCATCCCAGCCACCATACTTTACACGTACTGTCTCATGAAGAGTGCACTGATGCACAAGCCTTTTGCTAGCAATGATTATGGCATGTCTATTGACCAAGGAAATGATTTCCACGTCATTAGACCAAACAACATACTTGATGAAAAAGGTTTGAAACTCACCAAGAACAGTCCTCTGTGGGAGAACAATTATAAATACTTTGTCCTCTGAATTAAGGTCTTCAGAAACCAGAAAAGGCTTGCAGTCTAATTTGTCAGTAATTATTTTCTTGTCCGGCAATTGAAAGTAAGCTTCTATGCTGACATGAATAGCATCGAAAATTTCACGAAGAGTAGCATCTTGGAAACCACAAAGTCTAGTTTCACTTCTCAACCATCAAACCAATTATTGGCATCCCTATTCATTTTCTCAATCCCCTCAGCAGAAAGCCAATTTTCTTCTCCAACTTTAACATTCAAGCAATTATGATAGAGCTTAAGTAAACAAGACATGATACTCTCAAAAGCTCTTCTAACATCTTGAAAATTTAATTTCAACCTAATCAATACCTGAGACAATGAGGTTGGGGTCAGTCCATCAAGCCCGTCAAATGCTTCCTTGCAAAACGGTTTAGTCTTCTTTATCTCACAATGACAAAGCTGTAAGCATCGAATGAACCCTTGCACTCTCTTAGCTTCAGATTGTGCATCATTAGAATATATTGACATCTCACTGTCAAGCTTGAGCCAATCAGTATTGACATCGTTCTCCGACAAACCAGCATCACAGACATATAAAGAGGGTAAAGTAGAAAGGGCTTCCTGTATAGAATTGGGAGATTTTTCCAAAGCAACAGCTACGACCTCTATGACTCGAATGCAGTCAGAAGCATCAACAATGTCACGATGCATAGTGAGTCCTCCACCTTTGTCTGGAATGCTCATAGAAGCAATAATGGTCCTTTTTGCATTACAGAACCCGGTCCTTCTTGCATTACACAACCCTTCTAAGTTGGGCATTTTATCGAACAGTTGGAAGGCATTAAATTCTAACATTCCATTGATAAGCTGCTCCTTGTCTTCAACTATACCACCCTCGTCCTGCTTAGCAATGACACACTCAAGCTCACTGAACCCTCTACCATCTCCACTAGTCACCTCAGCCCTCTTCTCGACACTCTCCCCATTCTCTAATTTCTCATCAATATCATTAGCACCAAACACAAAACCCATACCACCACAATCATCCTTGTGACAATTGAACGGATTAGAAACACTTGTGTTAGTGCCACTAACAGAGAAAAAAGATGCAGGGGAATTGTTCGACTGAGTCGAAACAGCGTCGTTGATAAGAGGAGGAGGCTGGTGTTGATATAGGATCGGAACGGAATAAGTCAGCCCCGAAGGCTCCATCAGGCTCCATCAGGCTCCATCACCTGAGCTGGTCGCTCCAATTGAAATTGCCTCAACTCGTTGATTATCTCGGATCGGAACGACGCCATGGTTTTCTCGAGTTCACGGCGCCACGCAGCTGTCCTTTCTGCTACTTGTTCTTTTGCGATTTGGATCCTCCTCCTCCGCACTTCATCGAGGTCAGGTGAACGCGGCGGTGCTAACGAGTATGGTGGTGGATTCCCAAAGCTCCTCGGCCCCATGATGTGGGCTCTGATACCAGTTGTTAAGGTAGGAACCCCAACGAAGAAAGAAATTGCAGAAGGAAGAAAATAACGCAAAGAAGAAATACTGATATATTGATAGATGATGAAAGGAGTACAAAGTTCTGGTTTATATAACCCAAGGATGAGCTACCTACCATTGGCTATAGTAACAACCCAGCTAATTACAAATTAACTTGATCAATGACTAATTAACCCACTGCACACGTGCACAGCACATGACACATAATGAGTTCTCCTACTCGGGACAAGAATGCCTATTTTCATAACAGTACGGTTCCACACATGGTTGGTTGGTTTATGATGAAAGCAATTTTGTACTGAACTTGTTGAACCCTTTCACCAGGCATACCATTACTCTTCCACCACTCAGAGAACCCACAGATGCAAGGGCTTTTATTCATTGGGTTAAATTGTCGGCTGACCCATCTTTGTGTCCTAATGATTATGAAGTTCTAGTACGATACAATAGTATAGAGTTTGATTCGGTAACCAGTCTAGAATATTTTAGATCAGGGGATGATACTTGGACTCAAATAGGTGATGAAAGTTTCACCAGCAAAGTTAGTGATGCAGTTTATTATAAAGGCCAGTTTGTTGCTCTTACCCGTTCGGAATTGCCGGCCAACTTTACCATTAACTTTAGCAGCATACCAACTACCAAATTCGGATCTCATGATCCATATTCACGGTATATGATCTCGGAATATATTCTCGAATCTTCCGGGGGAGATTTATTATTGGTTAAGAGGATTGAAGTATCTATGACGTGATTGACGTCTAAGAAGTGCATACAAGTTTTCAAATTGTTGCATGCAGATAGGGATATGCCTAGATGGGTAGCGATTAAGAGTATTGGAAGTGATGTTTTGTTTTTGTGTATCCGTTCAGCTATGAGTGTATCCGCATTAGACTTTCCATAGTGTGTTCCGAATTCCTTATACTTCACAGATGGTGTCTTCCATTTGGAGAAAACGGAGAAATGGATTGAAAAAGAAACTTTAGGATTGTACAACTCACTATTATGGGCTTCTCCCACTATAAGGTGAAGTTGGTGCCTCAAGCAGATTATAGCAATGAAGGAGCAAAGTTCTACTTTATGAAGCCAGGAGAACATATGAAGAAGACTAGCTAGTTGAATTTTTCATAGACATGTATATATGAAGCCATTGAGCTTGAATGGAAATTTAACATTGAGATAGTACTGCAAAAGTACACAAAGCGATACTTTGAACTTGTATTTGTTATGAGGCACAAGGAAAAGGTGAAAGAGTTTTACCTGCCTTATATGTTAGAGAGATTTGAGGCCATCAAAAATGAGACAAATGTTGTCAAGCTGTAAGATTATACATATTAAACAACACCAATATTTAGCACAACCATGTCATTACCCAACTAAAGATATAAATTAACTACACTAATTCAATTTGGAAACAATTCTGACTCTTTGTAAATTATGCGTATACAACAGTGAATCAACTTAATTCATATGCTCCTACTGTCCTACAACATAAGAGATTATATCACGTACAGCGTAAACCAATATGCTTGACAAAGAACAAATACAAAAGAACTATAAAGGTGAAAAGTGTAAACCCAGCTAACTTTAGGTTCTAATGTAAGAGAAAGTGAGAAACAGCATCAGCAAAGGTTATTGAAACTAATAGAAGAAAATTAAATAAAAGAGGAAAATTTAGTCACTGTCCCTAAACTATGCTGCAAAGGCCAATTTGATACCTGAACTCTCAAAAGTATCAGTGTCATACCCAAACACGTATTTTGACATCAATGTGATACTTCCGTCAAAAAATCCTAACGGAGCCGTCTGTTTGCTGACGTGGCAAGCACGTGGGCCCAAAAAAAAGTAAAATGACCAATTTACCCTTTTTTAATTCATTTTTTCCCTTTTCATTTCTTCTTCTTCTTCTTCTTCTTTTCATTTCTTTTTCTTCTTAATTCTCTTCTTCTTCTTCTTCTGGGATTTTCCTCTAGCCAAACCGCCGCAAGCTCCGCCACCACATTTCCTTACTTACCTGACAACGTCATCAGCCACCAGCCACCCACCCCAATTTAATGATTTTAATCATACAATAGTACAATACAAGCCAATACAATTCGATAGCTCGATCAATCTAATCACGGTGAAATTGCTAAGTAACGGCAGCGCCCAACCAACGAACCGGTCAACCAAGCTCCCAAGCATAACATGGTTCTGTCTTCCATTTGAAGTTATAGGAATTGAACAAACCACAGCACAAAGAGCACCGTATGCCACCGCAGCCTCTTGCCTCACCCCACAACCTTTGCAATTCAATTTCCAGACAAACAACATAAACAAAAATAATATATTTCGGCTAGATTACATACATGATTTTTACATGACTCGAATCGAAAGCAAAGCCATTTTAAAATCTGATCCCTAAATATAAATTGAGGCATAGTATGAAGCTATGTCCCAATTTCAACACAGTAACTCACCAAGAGTTTCAGAGAGAGACTTTAACCTTGAAGAATCAGAAATCGAACCAGAAAATAACCAAGAGTTTCTGCTTTGCTGCTTGAGGAAGAGAGCAACCAAGAGTGAGGTTCTTCGATTGAAAACCCAGAAAGTAAAAGCCCAGACAGATCGATTAGAACATTGCTTCATTGTCTCCAATCTTGTCTCAGCCGCCTTCTCCGAGAGTCCCGGCGGCTGGTCCTCCCTCCACAAGCTCGCCGTTCTGCTTCTCTTCAATGTGAACACACCCAATCACAATCACAAACCCAATAACCATAACATCAACCATCCTCAATATCACACACCCAGAATTTACCACAAAAAAAAAAAATCTAATCTTTACCCAAGCCGTCGATGAACACACAGCTACCGCCACCATCAAGGCCGCTCGACCACTTCCGCCACTGCGACTCCGACGCCACCTCCGCCAGCAGCCGCCCATAACCCTCAACGTCGTTGTTTAATCTGAGTGACGACACTCCCCTCTGCCCCTGGTTCACAATTCGCCGTTAGGGAGCAGCTGCGAGTGGGAAAACAACGGCATCGTTTTGGGGATGGTGATCCTTGTCGTCTTCGAAATCGACGGCTGCGGCGGCATCGTCGTCGTCAATTTTAGTGTCTGGATCGACTGGTCGTGGAGGAGTACCAATAGCATATGGAGGCATGGTGGATAGTGAAGAAATCAAGGATGAAGTTGGTGAGAGAGAGGAGATGGGGGTCGAGAGAAGGAGAGAGAGCGAGAGATTGGTAGCCTCCAAAGCCATAAAAACCCAGATACCCGAAAACCAGAACTGAGTGAGAGGGGGAGGAGAGAGATGGAGCTCTATGCTTTGTTTTTTTTTTTTTTTAGATTAGTTAGTAGTAAAAGACTATTTTGCCCTTGATAAAAATATCACATAGGACCCACGTGCTTGCCACGTCAACAAACAGACGACTTCGTTAGGAATTTTTGACGGAAGTATCACCTTGATGTCAAAATACGTGTTTGGGTATCACATTGATACTTTTGAGAGTTCGGGTATTAAATTGGCCTTGGCAGCATAGTTTGGGGACGGTGACTGAATTTTTCTCCAAATAAAATAGTGCTAGCTAGTGATGGCTTTATTAGACTATGAATTATATTGTTGACCTTTAGAGTTAAAAAAAAATTCCGGAAATTAGACTTTCCAAAAAAAAAAAATAATAATTAGACGTGGCAAATTTATTAGAAGCGGACTAATTAATAACTCTCTTTTTTTTATATTTGATTTCCATAAAAAAAATAAAAACATTTCATTGAAAGGGATCAATAAGAAAAAGATGAAAAGAATTGTAATAGTCCAATACCATTTGGTTTAGTGGCACCTTCATAAGTGGGAGGTTGTGAGATTGACTCACGAACTTGTAATTTATCTTAATACAGCAACTAGCTATTAATGTTTTAATATCAGCCCGAAGCTAGGGAAAGCATGGCTGCTTCTTTTTCCTAATTATTTTCTAAAAGCAAACGGCGTTTATATAGGAGAGAATTCCTAATCCTATCGTTTTAGGGGTTTGTAACTTTGTACGCGATTAGGGTTTATTTAGAGTACAAAAAGAAGCCACGGCCTCCTAATTCCTCAAAAAACCGTCGATGAAATCCAAAGCCAATCCTAATTTAGAACCAATTTGAGAGTTCTTTTACAGTTCTGTACGTCATATATATAATTTACGGTTTAGCCAAAGCGTTATGGGGAAGAATGGAACTAAAAGGCAAAAAAAAATTCTTCACGGTTGGGGTTCGTTTCCAAGTGAGCTTCTTGATTCGATACTTGAAAGATTGACATCCATCTTCGACTACATCCAGTTCAGTTTCGTTTGCAAGCATTGGCGAAGGGTTGCCTTAAATCAGAAGGAGCAGCGCCTCAAATCTTGTCACAAACAGCTAATTCCTTCGTTGCTGTTGATTCCAACCAAGAACGGCAACCAAAGACGTGTCTTGTACAGTGTCACACAAGGTAAGGTTGTTCGTAGCTTTAATGTCCCTAATCATCATGATGACGATAAGTGGTTGTGTGGTTCTTCCCATGGTTGGTTGGCTTATGCCGACGGCAATTTCCTAGTAACCCTAGTAAACCCTTTCACCAGAGGCACCATTAGGCTTCCACAAGTCATGGAAATTGGGAAGTCCAGACCTAAATGCAACTCGTTTGAGATTAGTAAAGTTGTATTGTCTGCTAACCCTTGTTTGTTTCCTAAAGATTATGAAGTTCTTGTTATCTTTGAGGATGATGATGGGGTTATCAAGGAACTAGCCCATTTTAAGTCCGGGGACAATGCCTACACTCGCTCCGATAATCAAATGATCGACGGACTTGATCTCCTTGATGTAATTTATTACAAAGGCCGGTTTGTAGCTCTAACTAGTTTGGATTCTGATCCCGGCCATGATGCTAGTAAGTTTCATCCAAGCATAGGGTTCCTATCACCCCCACCAGAAGCTTGTAATAAGTCAACATATCTTGTCAAATCGACCTGGGAGGATCTTTTGCTCGTAAATATAACTAATTCTTCCAGCATCAAGATTTTCAAGCTGGGTAGTTCGTGTGGCGAATGGGTAAAGATAGAGAGTATTGGAACTGATGCTTTGTTTCTGGATAACATGCAATCCATGTGTGTTTCTGCTTCATACTCGGGGTGTCATCCAAATTCGATATACTTCATGGAATGCGTTGTCAACTTAAATACCAGAAAAGAGACCAGGCATGACGAGTTACCAGAGCGGACACGACCAATAACATGGATTGCACCCACTGTGGCATTTTCCATATGATTGAACAATAGTTTTAAGCTCTACTCTCGTGCGTAACGGTCCTTTTAAAAGCATTTTGCATATAACATATTTGGAAGATGATAAATATATATGCATGTCAGATGAATCTCTATCATCGTTTATCAATCGACTGCAATAGCATTAGTGTTGCTCACACTCAAAATTGTTGTCATTCATCCGCTAAATTACATAAGAAATTGTTTTATAACAAGACAAAAGTATCAAATTGAGTTGTTCCAATTTCATATTTGAAAACATATATATATATATATATATATATATATATATATATCTGACTTTTGGATACGTTATCTAGCATTGTATGCCAAAAGTTTGTATGAATTTGGTGCTTTTGAATTTTGCAGGTGTTATCGTGGTACTCGTGGCATTGCCAAATTAATTTGCACCCAATTTTTTTTTTGTTTTGGTATTGAAATTCTCTTATGTCATAATCTTACTATTGATCAAACATGACTTTTACGAGTTGGTCCAAGTGACAAACCACAAAAATCTCGACCCAATTTTTTTTAATCATTTTTTATTTTCCAACTTTAAAAAATCATAAAAATCAATCAGGTAGAGATATTTTGAGTTCCGCTAGTTCTAAAATTAGTTTAAAATCATGATTTAGAGGTTGAAAGATTTTAGTGAAAATAAAAGAACTTGCGATATCAGCCAAAAACTGTGTGCTATAGTCTCATAACTTAGGGTGGAAAATCATGGTTTTAAACCCTTTTTTTTTTTTTTTTTTTTGAGAAATTTCAAGAGTTGGTTCTCACTGGGTTGAAAAGTATATGATTTTAGTGGCTTAGCCTCACTTGTACGAACACCGTTAACTTCACTTGCATCCTGAACCTCACTAGCTAGAAATAGACATCACTAGCTATGATTTATATTTGAATATTTCAGTGACTTCCAAAGCAAGCAAAAAGGATCAAATCCTAATCCGGATAGAAGTTTTTGGAATGCTAATTCATATGAGATTTATTGAGACGCGGGACCCGGCCCAATAATCCTTAAAGACTAGGGTTTAGACCATGATCATGCTTTCATCGGATTTCTATATATTGATGAATGCTTCATCTTATAACTGCAAGAGAGAGCTACAAGAAACTAAGAAAGAGCATTACGTACAGAAGAGATGAGTACCAAAAAACCAAAAACAAGGACAGTGGAAGACGCAATATCAACCTTGGAAGGTTCAGGTTGGGCATGGCTTCCAAGGGACATTCTGGATTTGATTCTTGAAAGGTTGATGCAGATCTAAGACTATATCCGGTTTGGTGTGGTTTGCAAGCATTGGCGATCAATTGCTCTACACCAAAATATGCAGCTGCGACTCGAATCATGTCACAAACTGCCTCCTCTAATGATTCTTATAAACCAACATGACAACGGTACAAGAAGTGTGGCCTTGCGTAGTGGCACACAAGACAAGACTAGCAGGTTTAAGTTGAAATTGAATGGTTTCCCTATTTACGATTTGACCAAGGATTGTGGTTCTTCCCATGGTTGGTTGGCTTATGCGGATGCCAATTTGGAGGTAACCCTCTTAAACCCTTTCACCGGATGCACAATTACCCTTCCACCAGTACGCACAACACATGGCCATCACATCAAGAAGGTTGTATTGTCTGCAGACCCTTCTTTGTGCCCTGATGACTTTGAAGCTCTGGTAATGTATATGCATTACTCTTGCACCAAACTGATCAAACTAGCCCATTTTAAGTCAGGACAAGATGCTTGGACTCGCATAGATCATCGTAGAATGGAACTTTCTTATGCAATGTATTACAGAGGCAAGTTTCTAATTTGGAATGACCATTGTGAATTTTTTTCAGTTGATGATAGTAGCAAAGGAACGAAGGTACTCCTTGATTATAGATGGGTACTCCTTGCTCATAGATCTTTATATGTTCAGGATAGTAGAATATACCTTGTGGAATCGTCCAAGGGAGATCTATTGCTGATTATGAAGGGACCATCGTCTGAAGATCTGCACATCAACGTTTCCAAGTTGTTGAGTGATTTAAATAATGGATTCAAATGCTTAAAGATTGAGAGTATCGGATATGATGCTTTGTTTTTGGATCGTAACCAGTCTATCTGTGTCTCTGCTTTAGAATTTCCAGAGTGTCATCCAAATTCAACATACTTCGTCAATGGTACATTCAACTTGGAAAACCAAAAAACGCATTGGCGTTACCACTCAATGCCAACATTATCAGCAATATGGAGTTCACCAACTATATGCTTTGAAAATCGCCTTTACCAACAACAAATGAGGGTGCTATGAATTGCTACCGGGAAGGGATGCAGAATAGGAAGAGGCAGTATCACAGAAGCAGATGAAGAAGATAAGTATCTATTGCAAACGCTTTAAATTCTAGCTACATGGAGGTTGAGTAGCTGTAGTGAAATTTGATAGAAATTTTTTTATGTAAGGGACATGCAAAAATCCTCCATGAAATAATGGAGACAAGTCAAGATCATCTCATTATTATTGCAATAATTGAAAGACAGAAGTTTATTTCCGAAAACTATATCTGCAAGTAATTAAAAAGTTTGTTAATCAGTATGTAGTTATTTGCTTTTATCGGAAAGTATTGCTTGGAAAGTAAAAAGCTAGAAGACGAGCAAGTGAAGCTTTGAAGGAAAATCATTAGCCATTTTAATTTCTTCTCAAGTATACATTGTAAAAAGCCATGTCTTTTTAATCTCTTAGAGGAAGCTCTAATATGATTTACTCTATAAATTCATCTGTTTGGCTTAGTGATTCTAAACTATGGTGATAGGTGACAGTCTCAACAGGGTGTCTTTATCATTGTCAGATGGTATTCACACAACTTCGTTGGATGCCAGCGGGAATGCCTTACATGAAATCTCACCTCGCGAGTTTAATTTAACAATTTCTTAATTGGAATTCTGTACTATTCAAAATTTCAAATTTTATGAAATATGTATCTTACCATAAACTAGCAAGTTTTCACTTCTCCAGATGTACTAGTATTCCAGAGTGAAGATTTCAATCATGTTCTCAAGGTTTCACCATAGGGATTTAGAGAGAAGTTTGTGAATGAGAACGATAATTAAAATTTGTTTGTTTTTCTAGCTAACGTCTCCAAACTATATATGAATACATCATGATTGTAATGCCAATTGTAAGGTCACTATTATCAGTCAAAACCCGAGCAAATGAACAATACCTCCTCTCCGAAGTGTTGTTTGCAAAAGTGGTTCTCTAAGAAACGTTTTGCTTTTCCCTTTTACATATCCAGCAACTAGTAGATGGAGACTGAACAAGTGGCCTATGATCATTTTCGCTTTGCCAGCAGCTTCTTGAGCTTTGAGTAAATATTTTGAGGGTTTGTGGCTTGTCGGTGCATCAATATACCGGTGCATATAATAGACTAATTTAATTTAGAATTAATTATAATTTACCCTCCGAAGTATAGAGGTGATTGTAGAATGGTGTAGTTTCTTGGCGAAATGGTGGAGAAATGTGTAGTTAGACGAAGGAGCAGAAGAGGAGGTGGTGAGGCAATTCCCTCAAAACATTATATAAGGAATCATTACTTACGTACCTTTGCAACGCATCGGGTTAGTTTAAAACAAACCTTTTGCAAATATCATTGTAGAGAACCAAAGACGTGAGAAACTCAGTTTCTGTTCCAATTGCCATTTGGCATCAAATGGAAGACTAAATAAAATGCATGTGTTTGCACCATAAAACAGGCAGCATTAACCGTTAAAACTATAAAGCCAGCACTCTTTAGAAATAAAAACCATGATGGCTAATTAAACTTCTCCAGTTAACATGAAATTGTCATTATGTTCCATTATATCATTTAGGCCACCGGTTTAGCACTGAAATTACCAACAGGAAACAAATCCGAATATCCTTATGGGCAATTAATGACCTCCTCCAAATAACAAGTATAGTGACAAGAACAGATTCAAATCAGAACGATTCACAGGACTCATAGGCGACTGATGACCTCCTCCACCTCAGAAGGGGTATATAGATGATATGTGGGCGAAACCTTTGCAATATCAACATTATTGGGAGTCACCTGCAAACAGTAACCAGGGATCAATAAATAATCAAATGGAAAATAGAACACCGACCTGCAACCCAAACCTATATCAAGTTAGAAAGCTTCACCTTTTCCTCCATGACTTGCTTAAGAATGGAAAGAGCAATTGTCTCAGCTTCTTTAAGAGTCAAGTCCTGAAAACCAAAATCAAATTAAATTAGTGATCTATATGGTTTAGAAGGCATGAAGGTGGAAATATGACCTCAATCATGTGTACAATGAAATATTTCATAAAACATATGAGCAACCACTTTAGCATTCTATAGAGTTGGGTTGGTTGACTGAGTAGCACACAGAGATAGAAATAAGAAAATGTTTAGAAAGTGGATACCTTGCTGTATTGCTCTTGCAGAGAGCTGTCTGCACCTTCTGAACCCGAACCTATAGCTTTTGCATTGCATTGCCAAAATGTGCCAGATGGATCAGTATAGAATCTGCACATCAAAAGTTTCCATTCTTAGGTCAAAGAGCTGGCAAAATAGATGACTGATTTTTTTATAAAGCAGCTCATAAGTCATAACCTATCAATGTTTATAATCCACTACCGCACAAACCATATACATGCCACAAAGAAGATTTTTATTTTTCATTACACCCCAAGAAACAAAGACCTACAACTAGACTTCCCGTTCAAGATAAAAGAGTATAGGCATCTCTGTTGAGAGCCAAACAAAAGAAAATAACCACTGTTTGCACTGTGTGGACATAAATGGTATAAATATAAGCAAAAACGAAATCTAAAGAGAATAATATATTAATAGAAATTCGGCTTGACTCTGTTGGGTGGAGTCCAAGAAAAGTTGCCTCTACTCTTAAACAAAGAAAGCAGGAGCCTTGGCTTCTATGTTTCAGGGACAAAAACAAATTTCAAATTGATACTCATACTAAGTCCCCTTTCTTAAGCTGTTAAATTTTTCACAAAATGAATTTAGCAAAATGACCAGCTCTGCTTCTTCATTTTTGGTAAATACCAGCTGAGCTTCATTTTTGATATTCCTTTTATTTGGTATATGTATATGTGTGTTTCACACACACACACACACATATATATCGGAGCCGTTCGAGAGCGGACGTCCGCAACCCAGAAAAAGTGCGGACATCGCTCCTCCAGCCTCGATCGAGCGGCGACAGCGCGGCCCAGCTTGCCGGAGGGACCCTGGGGGTCTGCGGTCCGGTGGAGTCGCCGGCGACGGTTCTGCGGTGCTGCACAGAACCTGCAACTGCAGGTGAGGTGGCTGCCCAGAAACCGGCAAGCCCGACCTCCTCCAACCTCGAACGCCGCCCAGAAGAGGTCTGGGACGCCTCCGGCCAGCCCCGAGCCGCCGCCACCTGTTGCATGGACGTCCGCACTTTAGCGAAAGTGCAGACGTCCGCTCCTGATCGGGCCTATATATATATATATATGAAATGGCTTGTCATTTACACTCTAGAAAATAATACCTGCTTTTACCGTTTCAGTTTTGTAAAACATTGTTTTACCTATTCCTGGTTACATGGGTGCAAAATCCTCAGAACCATGTGAAAATGTACACATAGACAAAAACACACATCTCACGGCAATTCACCCCCCCCCCCCCTCTAAAGTTCATTTATTTTTAAATTTGTAAAACAAAATGACATATGCTTAATGGCTTGAGTTACTTCTCAGACAGAGCGAATTGCCTAGCTTATCAATAACATTGCAACTAATATTTATCACAGGAAATGATGAAATAAACCAATCTGCAAAGCTTTGTCCAATGTGAACTGCCACGATTGTTATATTAGCAAAGTCATAACTCAAGCAGTTGTAGTGCTTATTTATAACAATTCATTTTTAAAAGCACTCCATACATACCAACACAAGATATATATCTCACAACAACAAACCAAGTATGCAAAACAAAGAAGCACTTACAAGCTGGGCCCATGCTCATCATGACCTGCAATGAGAAGAGATACCCCAAATGGCCGAGACTGCAGGAGTAGAAACAAAACAAACACAAATTACATATCACCCATCACTCATCCCATCTATATATCAGATGCCATAAGTTAATTCACTAATATTACATAACAAAAGAACAACAGCATGTCTCTTTCTCTAGAAAATAAATAGGTATCTTACTCAACTCTGGCATTTTGTCCTAAACTACTCAACTATTGGCTATAATTCCCACGACAGTTCAATGACACATGGTGAAAAGGGGAACTATATTGAATGTTGCCAATCTACCTCTAAATATTTATTGCTACAAACTTGCAGCCTGACAGTTCAAAAGGATTCCAGAAAAGAATTTTTTGTTCAACGTAAAAGTTAAAAGATCACCTACATCTTGCCAGGTAAGTGTATGTCAATGCAAACCATTTTTTTACTTGATAATTACGACTCCATGACCTTTTTCTTCTACATAACTATAAAGTAATAAGCAATTTGCTAATGATAAGTAATACGACTCAGATAGGTTTAGAAGGGTCTGATTTCTAAGCGCCATCGATTGAGTGGTACTTTAAAGCAGACTCAGTTTAGTTGTGCACTTTTACTTCACAGATCCCAACCAAAGTATGCAACTTTAACATTTGACTAGAGATAATAGTCAGAAATAATATGATTGAAAAGAGCAAATGAAATGGTGTTTACCATGGACTCTTCATCACCTTCACCAAATCGTAGTGCCAGATCACAAAGTGCTTGCGTTGTAGACTCCACGGTCATTGGCTCACCATAGGAGAACCTGTGGTTCTGCAAAAATTGGAAAGAAGATGAGTAAAGAGGCTAGAACATCAGGGAAAAAGTTAAAAATCTATGCATAAACCAATGAGAACAGTACCTGAGTTTCCACTCGTGCATGTTCAACAAGTGTACGAGCATCAGCAATCAATCCACTCATGGCACATCCAATATGGTCATCAATTTCCATAATTTTCTCCACACTGCTGGGTTCCTGAAAATTTATCATACACAGTATCATCCACCTACGAAGTTGGACATGTCTAATGCAAATGAGAAAATGTATCGATAGAGGCATGACTTAATCGTGGAAAAAAAAAAATCGAAAACAGGTTGATTGACCTTGGGTCTGAATTGTTCGTCACACATACATTCATGCAATATGAAACCTACCAGAGGGTTTCATTGCTCTAATAAAAGTATGAATTACATGATACCCATGGTTCATTGAGAACATAATTAGTGCCATGATACCCATGGTTCATGGAGCACATCAACTACTAAACAATCTAGATATGCTAACATATACGTTGGTAACGACCTCAATATATTACTTTGGTTGCAATTACACTTATCAACACTGTTCAACCATCAATAACACAATGCAAGGAAACTAAAGAGAAAGTTTACAGACCAGCAAAGGCGAAGTGATACGCTTCTCCACAGCAAGCACAACACCTTCTTTTGTCTTCAACCCAATAGCAGTCGAACCGAGCTGTAATCCAATCAAAAACCAAACTCAATGTAAAGAAAGAGAACTGCTTAACCCTAAATCCAAAATCAAACTAAACTGCTCGAAATCTTCACAATATCCGAAACAACTAAAGTTAGGAACTTGGGTTACCTTAATGGCCTCAATGGCATATTCAACCTGAAAAAGTCTACCTTCTGGGGAGAAAGTGTTTACTCCTCTGTCATACTCAGTTCTACACAAACCCCCAAAGTTAAAAATCAAAATTAACTACGATGATTCTGAGACTAATAATTCAGTAAAAATCAAAAGCGATTCACCTTGTGAGAAACATCTTGGTTGATACGAAACCCTGGAGATTGATCTGAATCAAGAGCAGTAAACAAGAAAGGGGTTTTAGAATATGGGCAGATCTATCCCTAGCTCGAAACCACAGAGAGAGAGAGAGAGAGTTTACCTGAGGAGAAATTTGATTTGGGTCGGGAGCGATGAGGTCTCTACTGATTTTATGAGATGGTTTTCGTGTTGGAGAAGAAGGGTTTTTGCTTTGCCTTAGTCCTCCTTCAGAGTCATATAAACGGGTCGGGTCGGGTTGATTCGGGTCAAGTTAGTTTTGATCCACATTAGCATCAGGAAACGGAAGGTCTTCTCGTGGGCCAAATATTAGTGACTTGTTTTTTTTTTTTTTGTTTTCCATCCATGTGTTAATTTTCATTTTTGCGTTACAGATTTGATTTTTTTTTTTTTTTAAAGGTATGTTACGGCTTATGTGATTCAATTTATTTGACAACACTCAACAATAATTATCGTTTCACTGAGCAACAGGGATCTTGAACACTTCAATAACGAAAAAACGGATCTTGACATCGAAAGAATTGATCGATGCGAGATTTCAATGTTGAGATCCGGTGCAAATCAACCTCCGTTATCGTCCTTAGAATGCCTTACAGAATCTTCCTCCAAATATGTATACATTGTGTATATACATACATACTGGAACTTCCCAATGATAAAAGGAGAAGTGAAAAAGAATTGGGAAAATTACTGGTCCCCCCTTTAACTTTTGGTGCGTCGACAGTTCAGTCTCTGTTATTTCAATTTTAACAGATAACTCCCCAAACATTCAAATTTCACACAATTTGATCCAAAATTACCATTTTACCCCTCACTTATTTTTTTTTGTTTTTTTATTCTTCTCTCTCTCTCTTTTATACATATGTATATGTGTGTGTGTGTGTGTGTTGATAGGAGCATTTTAATGTGATATTTTAATAGTTAATTCCTCACATT
>LYNE01001948.1:45671-61062 GCA_001662545.1 Rosa x damascena | reverse complement strand
GTCGGAATATGAAGCACAAACTCGTCCTCGGGCTTCTTGGTGTGATTTGGGCCTTGAAACATAAATTCCCGTCCAACCTCAGATTCACGCGCAGCCTAACCTTCTTGTACTAAATCGGCCATAACTGCTTCTAGAAAAATGATATTGATGAGCCGTAAAAAGATTCGGAAACTAGACATCCGAGGCTATCCATCAATATAAAGACCATTCTCTGGATCGTTCTGAGCTGGTCTCAGTGCTCTGTCGAAGTTAACTGATCTGCACAGGAAGATTTCCCGATTTTGCTTTTCAATCCCTCTTTTACTTCTTTTCTTCTTCTTTACTCCAAGATACCCATAAAACAAATAAACAAAGTAAATAACCAGAAAATACACTAAAATAACAAAGAAAGTATGGAGATTAACGCTATTAACATCGCATAAATATGCTCTTATCAACGACGATCCGCCTTGTGAGGCAACGACCAGCGAGGTCCAACGCACTCTTGAGTTTTAGAACCCGAACACCGAGACTTGATTAGTCTTGACCACCGATCCAACCATCGGACTACAGATCGCTATGCGCGACCTCATGGAGACACGTGCATAGGCCTATGTCGAGTGCACAGCAGCCATGGTGGCTTGCCAGAAGGTTGAAAATATCACAAACCAGAATCGCATCCTTCGGGAGGCACTCCAGCGGCTAGTCACGCATAACGAAGCATTGGACTGTGCCCATCTATAGGAGACCCCGATACCAACTATCGGTGGTGTCCCGACACCAGGAGCAGTCCTCACCACTGACCCGAGCACTGGCCTCGCTGGCACCTTTGTGCCTCCAGGCGCCAAATAGGGAAGCCCCACAGGCCCCACGCCTGGTAGCATGAGTGTAGGACCCCAGGTCATCTACTTGAATTCACCCCTACTCCCTAATCAACTCAGAACGGCGCTACCACCTCAGCATGTCCAGGATATAGCGGGAACCTTGGGTACAAACGCTGCCACAACAGCTAACATACCTCCACCCGATCACAATACTAGACTCTTGCTCTAAATGAACGAGGCCAACGCCTCCTTACATGCACGAGTTGAAAACGCCGAAAGCAGGACTATCTGGCAACCTATCACGGCAGGCTTTCAGGGAAAGACGGGTCCATTCACTGCCAAAATATAGGTCGAGAAGCGCCTACCAGAGGCCAAGCCCTTCAAGATTGAGAAATATAATGGCACCCAAGACCTTTACCACCACTTTAAAGTATTCCAGTCCATCCTCCATGGTACCCGATACACGGACGCAATGGCATGTCACGCGTTGTGTTAATGTTTAAGGTTGAGAGGTGGCTCAGGTATCTGGTTAACGCTGATCCGATGGGCGGATCGTTACTTGTAATGTTTTCAGAGCTTCCGCTACCTATCAAGTAAAATACAAAGTGGCGTCAGAGGGAGACCGCGTTGGGCGGTCTTCTCTTCTCCGATGCCTAAGTTAGTCAATGTATTTATGTTGATAGAATAACAGTAGGTACTTAGTAAATGCGTAATTAATAAGGAGAGAGGAGAGAACCTTTTATAGGTGGGGAAGAGGCTGATATCTTCCATGTTTTCGATATGGGACTGATATGCTTTAGTTCCCAGCTTCTGAAGCTTCTGATGCCATCTTGACGCAGTGTGTGGCAGCGCGTCGACGGTGCGCTGGGGGTGAGCCGGGGCTCGGGCGGTAGTCTGCTTGGCTGTGTTTCCATAGGTCACTCCGCTGATGGGAGTTGGTACAGCTGGCGGTAGCATGAGCGTGGCTCATTAGAGCTAATTATGCTTTGCAAATACTCATGTAAGTACAAGTCCCCAGTCAAGGAGGGCAATCTTGGTTGGGGAGTTGCTTAGCGGTTTGAAGCGTTACTTTTGCTAGACTTGCAAAAGCATAATTAGCGTCAGTGCGTTGTCAACCATGGATTTACTGAGCAAACGCTTTATACCCTTTCAGGTGGGCCCCTGCTAGGCTTCCCAGGGAGTCCCCCACTCCCTGGCTAAGATAGACCTTCGTTTGGTTGGTATATTGTTTGTTGAGGGGAGCTGCACTAAGCAGAGGGTATTGGGTAGCGAGCCCAATCTTTGGTACCCGAGTGGCGGGGGTCAACTTGCCTGATCAAGGCAGTTGTAGACTGTTGACTTGTCCCTGTGTCTCGGAGGGATGTAGCCTGATTGTAACGTTGCGTGGCGGTGGTCGTCAGGATGAGGCTTTGCCTCGGGAATTGCCATTGGCGGAAGTCCCTCCTTTGATAGTAAGCGGCAAGCAGTGTCGCGGGGACTTGCTTGGTGGTAGCCCAGTGAGAGGTGTTGCGCTCAGCGGAGACTGTCACATTTGCAAGATGAACGGAGAAGTTCCGCTAGCAGAGTTGAGCTTAGTGGAGATTCTCACTGGCAAGATGAAAAAGGAGAAGTCCCGCTAGCAGAGTTGCACTTAGCAGAGATTGCCTCGCTTGCAAGATGAGAATGGAGAAGTCCCGCTAGTGGAGTAGCGCTTAGCGGAGACTGCCTCTCTTGTAAGATGGGAAGGGAGAAGTCCCGCTAGCGGAGTTGCGCTTGCCAGAGACTGCCACACTTGCTAGATGAGAAGGGGGAAGTCCTGCTAGGGGAGTTGTGCTTAGCAGAGATTGCCTCACTTGCAAGATGAGAAGGGAGAAGTCCCGCTACCGGAGTTGTGCTTAGCAGAGACTGCCTCACTTGCAAGATGAGAAGGGAGAAGTCCCGCTAGCGGAGTTATGCTTAGCGGAGACTGCCTCACTTATAAGATGAGAAGGGAGAACTCCCGCTAGAGGAGTTGCGCTCAGCGGAGACTGCCTCACTTGCTAGATAAGAAGGGAGAACTCCCGCTAGCGGAGACCCTCGATGATTGGTGGTCTTCCTTTTCGACAGTTACTTCAGATAGACACTTCGTTTGATGGCGTTCGACACGTGGCCAACATGTATTGGGTTAGCGTGTGGAATAGCGTCCCAGCAGCACGCCCGCATCCTTGCTATTAATGCGAGTAATTATTGATTTTGTAACCGAGGCATTGGCTCAGTTAATCCGGAGAGTAAGTGCGATCGTGGGGCACGTGTACGGCTATCCTGCGATGTCGTTTTTCAGCGGACGATTTAGATTTGTTTGATGTTGACATAAAAGAGAGGGAAACCGAGTGGTTCAACACTATGCACTTTGAACTAATATAATCTTCTTCAAGCTTTGTTCGCTGATAGTCGAGGAGTGCCTTCTGTAAATCGAGTGAGTGTCGTTCGGTGATGGAAAAAGACCCTTCGAAGTGAAGAACTACATCCCAAGCATACCGGATTTCTCATATTTACAGGTTGGTGATTCGAGTTTCTCTATTTCCTTGTTTGTCAGTTTCTGGGTTTTGTTGCTTCGAAGTGGTTTCTGCCATTCCCCGGTGTACTTGAGGGTCTAGAATTGTGTTTGGGGGTGGGTTTAGGTGTTTGATAGAGGGTTGAGGTTTCTTGCTTTGTTAGAAGGTCGAATCTGGGGTTTGAGTGTGTATGCGCTTTGTTCTTGTTTTGGCACTTTCTGGGTTTGGTTGTTCTTGATGTTCTTAGCTAAGATCTGACATAGGGATAGTTTAGATCAGTTTGGAATTAACTGACCTGGGTTTTAGGGTTTGTGATGGCTAGCGTCGTAGAGATCTCGAGCAGTGAGGATTTCGGGTCTGACGTGTGCTCAGCGTGGCGGATAGGATGTTTATTGACTCGTTGCGTCCGTCTGCCCCTGCAGGAACCTCACTGTCCGAACCGCTAGACATCAAGCCGCTACAGACCATACCCTGGGAAGTGGCAATGGGTCGTGCAGGGCATCTAGAGAGTTCTAGGGCAAGGGAGGATGTTGTCGCACGGAATAGGCGTGAGGAGAGGCTAGCGAGCAATAGCGCCGCTAGCAGTTCCACTGGCGGGGAAGAGATAGAGTCGGCCTGGGTCCTCCGTGATGGTACCGCAGTTGATGAGGAGGGAGGGCCGATGACAGCGGCCCCCGTCAGTCCTCTGAAGAGGGTGTTTCGCCTTCCCGGCTTAGTGAAGTTACGCTCGCCGACCGCTGATGAGAGGGCGTCTATTCTGCCAGTGGGGCACGCTACCGTGCATGAGGCCATCTTCCGCCAGGGGGTCTCCTTTCCGCTACTGCCCAATCTCCAGATCTTAGTGTACGAAATTCGACTTCGCCTTTGGGCAGATTTTCCCCAACATGTGGCGGTTGTTGATGGCGCTAAACTCGCTTTGGCGTTTGTCTGGGTGTGAAGGGCCGACTGTGGTGGAGGTACTCCACTTCTACGAACTTATCTACGTAAAGCGACAAGGGTGTAGTGGACAGGTGAACCTCACTCGCCGACAAGGGGCACCCAAGTTGATTGGGAACTTGAAGGATTCGATGTCTCCCTGGCGGGGGACCTTCTGCGTTGCGACCTTGGGGTGGGAGTACGACGTAGGAGCAAACGATGGGTCACCGATGTTTAGGATCAAGTCGGAGTTTCAACCGATCCTAGGTTGTTGCCAGTCTCTGCTGACAAAATCTAACTGATTTTTTGTATGATACCCTTGTGCTTTTTGTTCAAATCATTGCCTCTTTTTCTTTGCAACGGGCCTACGTTTTAATTTGACGTGCAAGGAGCAATGCCGTGTAGAGAGGAGCAAAGGGTGTTGGCAGAACTGCAACCTTCTTGACCTTCGCCTGCTCACTAGTTGGGAGTTGCTGGTCAACCTGCAGCTGACGCGCTCCCTTGGTAAGTATCTCCCGCCAACCTGTGATTTATTTCAGTTTTTTTTTACTAGCGTTGTGCTTGTTTAGATGCACCGCTGGGCAATAAAGCGAGCCGTGACGCATTCGACAAAGCCATGGACCGTGCCGAGATTAACAATTTTTCGGAGGGCATGTACGCCGCTGGGCTGGCGGCTCAGTAAACCGTCGTCGATCCACAAACACTGGCTGTGAGCCAGTCGGAGGTTCCTGTGGTGAAGCCCATGCCTCATCACTCGTGCATCACTTCCGCTGGCAAGATCGTGGAGCAGGGGGAGGCCTGCGTTGACCGTGGAGCTGTTGGCGGGAGCCAGGCACAAGCCGCGCCAGAGACAGTGAAGGAGAGAGTGCCCGCCAATAGGCATGGGTCCCAGAGGGAGCGGGTGGTTTCTAGGAGAGAAACCGTTACCATTGCGGGGTTGGAGTTACAGGTAACTTCGAGGCCTGTCGCCGCTGGCGACAGAACGACAATGATGAAGAGGATGAGGCAGATGACGCGAAGACCATTGGGGCTCACCAACAGAAGAAGGCCAACCAGGCCTCACAGCCGGTGACTGTGGCAGTGGCTGGGGAGGTACCGCAGGGCGGTCTGGACTCATTCTCCGCATACGCGGAGTTTCTGACCGATCCAGAGTAGGAATTCTTGTTCCACCTTTGCGAGCGGCTAGGGTTTGGCGGATTGGATGGGACCATCCGCCCGACTGCTGTTCAACAATCGCCGACCAGCTCGGCATTCGGGCACCTGTTTGTGGAGCTGCATGAGCTATTCCTGGCGGCGTCGAGTCAGCCTCAGATTGAGCGGCAACTGAGGGAGGAGATCAAAGGCCTCCAGAGGGAGCTGAAGGGGGTTCAGGATAAGCTGGCGGATACCAAGTGGCGCCTGACCAAGGTGGAGTGTGAAGCCTTGGATGCTCGCGGCAAGCTGAGTGTCACCATTGAGCGGGACCTTGAACGGAACGATCACGTATCCTGCCTAGAGTAGGACATATCTCTGTTGAAGGAGCAAGTGGCAGCTAAGGGTAAGAAGGTCGATATCCTGCAGCGGGAGTCCCCCGCCAAGACTGCAGAGCTGAAGAAGTTGGAGGGCGAGGTTGCCCGGCTGGGGAATGAGAAGGGCCATGCAGAGGCCGCCATTGTGGAATCCTTCAAGCAGTCTGCGACATATAAGCAAGCCCTAACTGAGGCAGCGAAAGCCGGTGCCGTCGCTAACCTGGAGTTGCTGAAGTAGAAAGGAGCCATTGACTAGGTCAAAGTGTCTCAGTCTGCCAGTACGTCGATGCAGCCGCCTGTGCTAGCGGGCGAGTCTGCTGCTGCTTCGGCTGGAGATGCCCGCTCTGGCAGTGGCGAGAGTGATCACGGTCCGGCGGATAATTCTCAGTGAACGCCCCCTCCTACCCAATCCGGAGTGTCCCGCGCCGAGTTTATGGCGGCTCACACCCGAGCAGATGGCACCATGGTGACGCCGAGCCCCACTGCTCCTGGGTCTGATCAAACAAGCCGCTTGGCCGATCGACAACCACCCGTGGATGGTGAAGAAGTTGCTGCTGCGCCCAATAATCCCTGAAGATTATTCGAGCCCTGTGGCCTTGCACAAGTCATTTTTTTTTAGTGCCGTTGAGGCTTCTTTCGTAATTGACTATTTTTGGGCGGGGAATGCCGACCCTAGAGATATGCAATTGATATTTGCCTTTGAAATTGTCTAAGTGTGGGATTCTTTTTGATGATTGTGTTGTTTGAATGTTGTTATATCACCAGAGTTTTGACTTGTGCTTTTGCTAATCAATGAAACATTAAAGGCATTAAAATTGTTCCAAGTGCACGATGTAGCAGATGTGGTCCGCCGAATATTGTTGGCGTTGCCAGTTAACTCTTGTGCTTTGACTTGGTGACAATGGTTTGAATAATTCCTCATTTCATTGGTAGCTGACAGATCAGCGTTTACAAAAGCAGGTTGTACCCGTTGGGTAGCTTCCCTTAGCTAAATATTGAACAAAAATTTAGCTAAGTCAAGATGCTATTGGGTAGTGGCATGACTATTTGTAGTAATACCGAAGGTGTTCAGTATTCTAAGGGTGGGTCGTTGTGATGCCATCCTTGTCCATTAAGTAGAAGGTGCCGGGGCTAACGACTTCCACAATTTTGTATGGGCCTTCCCAAGTTGGGTGGTAGAATGACTTCCTTCATTACGCAGTCTCCTAGTTGGAGGTTCCGGGCTTTGACTCTGGCATTGTAGAAACACGATACTCGTTGCTTGTTTTGCAAGTTGTGCAAATGGGCCTTGTGGCATTTCTCTTCGAGGAGGTCCTTGTCGAGGTTGACGACTTCACCGTTGGTCTCGGAGCAATAGCCCTCAACCCTAGCGGTAGGTTGGGTGACTTCAATGGGTAGGACGGCCTCAATGCCGAACATCATACAGAATGGTGTTTCACCGGTGGCGGAAGTTGGAGTAGTCTTGATGGCCCACAGAACTCCCAGCAGCTTCTCCGCCCACAAACCCTTGGCGTCGTCGAGTTTCTTTTTTAGCAGCTTCTTGATTATCTTGTTTGCTGCTTCAACTTGGCAGTTGGTTTGGGGGTGAGCGACAGATGCAAAACTCATCTTGGTGCCCAGGTTAGCGGTGAAAGATATGAGTTCCTTGTTGTTGAACTACGTGCCGTTGTCTGTGATGATTGTGTGGGGGACGCCGTAGCGGCAGTAGATGTTCTTCCAGAGGAAGTGAGTTACCTTGGTGGTAGTTATTGCCGTAAGCGGTTCTGCCTCTATCCATTTATTGTTGTAGTCAATGGCGACAATGATGTATTTGAACTGGCCCTTAGCGGTTGGGAATTTTCCAAGCAAGTCCAAGCCCCATGTGGAGTGGATCCATGGGCTAATGATGATCGATAGGGGTTCCACCGGGGCATGGGGAAGGTCAACGTATTGTTGACACTTGTGGCAAGACCTAGAGACCTTCCTGGCATCGTCGCCTTGCGTCAGCCAGAAGTAGCCCTGTCGCATTGTGCTATTGGCCAGAGATCTAGCGCCGGAGTGGTTTCCACACTCCCCGACGTGTGTCACTGCAAGAACGACCTTTCTCTCCTCTAGGGTCAGACATCAGAGGTTCGGATGGGTGAATCCCTGGCGGTAGAGTTTGTCATTCTGGATATTATAGCGGGTTGCTCTCTGCTTGAGTTGCCTTGCTTTGACCTTGTCGGTTGGCAGTGTTCCATTGCGCTTATACTCAATTATTTCATCCATCCAGCTTAGGTTTACCTCAATGTTGAAGATTTCCGCCAGGGTTTTGGTGATGCTTGGCTTGTCAAGGCATTCCACCCTTGTGTCCGCTGGATTTTGGTGTAGTTGGGGGTTGCTAGTCTTGCCAGTGAATCAGCCTTGGCGTTCTTTTCCTTGGGGATCTGTGTGATAGTGTTAAATTTAAATTTTTTTAGGAGTATCTTGACGTATCCCACGTATGCAGCTCACTACTGGTCCTTGGCCTGGAAGCTATCGTTGACCTAGTTAACGACTAGCTGGGAGTCGCTGAATATGTTGACACTGTCAGCCCCTGAGTCGATGGCGAGGAGTAAGCCGGCAATGAGCGCTTCATACTCCGCCATGTTGTTTGAGGCTTTGAAATTGAACTTTAACGCGTATTCCACGTTTAATCCCCCTGGTCCCGTCAAGATGACTCCGGCGCCGCTGGCCTTGGAGCAAGCGGAGCCGTCCACGTGGAGGTTCCAGTCTAACTGCTGCTGGGGGGCTGGTTCCTTAGTAGTTATCATTTCTGTGTTGGCCTCTTCTGCCCCTAGGTTGGGTTCATCCTGTTGCTCAGTGAGCTCAGCGATGAAATTTGCCACTACCTGGCCTTTCATGGCAATCCTTGGCTTATAGTCAATGTCGAACTCGCTGAGCTCGATGGCCCAATTGCTGAGGCGGCCAGAGTGTTCAGGGTTTTGCAATATCTATTTCAGCAGTTGGTTTATTAAGACATGGATGGTGTGAGCCTGGAAGTATTGACGGAGGCGTCTAGTAGAGACAATGAGGGCGAGAGCGAGCTTCTCCAGGGGGTATATCGTGTCTCTGCCCCGTTCATTCCTCTGCCAGCGTAGAATACTAGGAGCTCTTCCTGGCCCTCTCGTCGTACAATGGCGCAGCTAACCGCTGATGGTGATACCTCCAGGAATATGTACAATACCTCCCCCTATATAGGGATGGAAAGAAGTGGGACTGCTGCCAAGTATTCATTCAAACTTTGGAACGTCGCCTCACAGTCTGGGTTCCAGTCGATTTCTTTCTTGTGGGTCCTCTTTAGAACTTTGAAAAATGGCAGGCACTTGTCAGTGAGTCTGGAGATGAACAGAGAGAGAGAGCGGTTAGTTTGCCTTGGAGGCTCTGGATGTGCACCTTCCATTCCAGAGCCTTCTTGTTGAGGATGGCTTGCACCTTGTCAGGATTGGCCTCTATGCCCCGTTCATTGACGATGTAGTCCAAAAATTTGCTAGCGGTGACGCCAAAGAAACATTTTTCTGGGTTGAGGCGCATACCATAAGCCAATAGAATGGCGAATATGATTATGATGTTTGCCACGTGTCCGCTAGCTTTGATGCTTTTGACTAACATGTCATCCACGTATACCTCTATTATCTTGCCTAGATGCTCAGCGAACATGGCATTCATCAACTGCTGATAATTTGCATCGGCGTTCTTCAAACCGAAGGGCATAACATTGTAATAGTATAGGTCCTTGTCGGTGGTGAAGGTGGTGCATTGCTGGTCGCCGGGGTGCATCTTGATCTGATTATAGCCGGAAAAGGGATCCATCATGTTGAGTAGCTCATGTCCAGTGGTTGCATCGACCAGTTGATCAATGCGGGGTAGCGGGAAGCTATCCTTAGGACATCCCTTGTTAAGACCTCTGAAGTCGACACACATCCGCCACTTTCCGCTAGGTTTCTTGACCATGACCAGGTTGGAAATCCACTGGGGATAATTGACCTGGTGGATGAGCCCAATGCCCTGATGCTTGGCAACCTCTTCCCCTATTGCATGAAATCTCTCTTCGTCGAAGGCCCTTCGCCGCTGCTTGATAGGATAGAATGATGGTTTGATGCTCAACTTGTGTGTGATGATCTCAGTGGAGATGCCCGACATATCAACGTAGGACCATGCAAAGACGACGGCGTTGTCACGTAGAAATTGAGTGAGTTCAGCTCTATCTCTGGGGCTAGCTAAGCGCCGATGCGGACCGTCCGCTTAGGGTGCCCATCGGAGATGCTGATGACCCTCAGGGACGTCTCTGGGTTGACAGGCTCCTTTTTCACATATTTTTCCTCGTCATCCCGAGGATCCTCAAAAATACTGGCCGCTGGTACATGGTTTTCTACTGTTAGGATCTCATGGCAGTGTGTCGATCGTGCCACCGTTGTTGAGTAACATTCTTGTGCCAATTGTTGGCTTCCTTTCACACATCTTGTCCTGTTGGGTGTGGGGAACTTCATGAGAAGCATGTATCCGGCTATGATGCATTTGAGCTTGTTGAGTGTCGGTCGACCAATGATGGCATTTTATGAGCTGAAGCAATCGACAACGATGAATTCTGTATGTATTTATGATGTACATGGAGTAGAGCCGATAACTAGTTGCATGTAATCAGAGCCTAGCGGTTATGTGATGTCGCCAGAGAAATTGAGCAAGGGCTCATGATCTTGGAGTAATTTTTTAATCCGCTGGAGTTGGTTGTAGTAGCCATTGAAGATGACATTGACAGTGGATCCGCTGTCAACAAGGACCCTTCCCACTGACCATTTGTTGAGCACGGTGTCGATCAAGAATGGATAGTCGTGGGGCAGATGTACTCCGCGCTCCTCCTCCTCAGAGAAGGTGATGGATTCCCAACCAGACCTTGGGAGTTTAGCGGATCTGTCATAGCGGATGTTGCAAACTTCTTTGTGGTGGTTAGCACGAGCATAACACTTTCTTGCCCTGTGAGACATGTTGGTGATTGGAGCACCGCTGTCGGTGGTGTTGATGTGGCGCATGGGTTCGATGTTGGCGACCACAGGTGGCGGTTGGTGCACCTTGAATTGTTCCATCTTGCCATCACGGTATAAATTCTCAATAGCCGTTTTGAGAGCATTGCAGTTGTTGGTGTTGTGATCGCTGTCCTCGTGGTATTTACACCACTTGTCGGTGTTCCTGGGCTTCCCCACCCTTGGGTATTTTCTTGGGGGTGGTGAAGGAATTTGGTCCTTGTACTGGTCGTATATCTCATCATATGAGGCTGTAAGGACTGTAAACACTGCGTATCGCTGGGAGGATTCAGTCTGTTTGTTATTGTTATCCCCATGGGATGAGCGGTTGCCCTTGTTATAATGCTGGTCCTTCTGCCGCTTGCTCTGGTAGTTGGCCTGTTGCCATTCTCTTTTCTTATCAATTGGCGGCGTAGCAGAGGTTTTGTTAGCGGTCTCCTAATGGCTGGAGGAGGGCTGAGTGGACTTTGTCGGTGTTGGCGGTGATGGTGGGGTCTCTCCATAAGTGATGAATTTTGCCTGTGCATGGATGATTGCCTCGCTCATGAAGGCTGCTAATGCCATTGTTTTTTCAAGATCCCGGCATTGAGATGCTGCCGCCCGCCACCTGGTGACAAATGCCTTCAAAGTTTCCTTAGCACCCTGTTTGAAGTTGAACAACTGACTTGTGTTGTGGTGTCCGACGGCTAGCAGGATGAACCGAGAGAGGAAAGCATTTGATAGTGCATTGAATGAGTTGATGGATCCAGGTGGGCATTCAAAGAACCAGCTCATTGCCTCACTATCTAGCGTTTCGCTGAACAAGTGGTAGAGGGTGGCTTCATCTAATCCCTTGTTGTTAATGACTTTTTGAAGGTGTCCATGTGGACGAAGGGGTCAGTCATGCCGCTGTAATGTGACATCTTTGGTGTCTCTGCATATGTTGGTCTGACGGCCTGTAGGATCCTGGCGGTCAATGGCCCTGGCTTGGACGCAAAGAGTGGATTTGGTGTTGGCGATGGGGTGCCCGCTTTCGCTCGGATTAGCCTTTGTTCTAATTGTTGCATCCTTTCCAGAATTAGGGCGGTAGCGTCACCAGCGGGCCCTGCTTGGAGATTCTGGTGCGCCAGCTCCAGCTTGGGGGCAGGTGGATTACCTTTAGTTCTGACCCTAGCTGAAGAGCGGTTGGTGTGAGGTTGTGACTCCGCTTCTTACTCCAACATTAGGCTGGGCAGGGGTGGTGGGCCCATTCCCAATATTTTTGGTGGGTTCAGTGGTACCTGAACCTGTATGATTGGTAAGGGTACCAATCTGCCGGTATTGGGTCGACTACGTTTGGTGCTCCGAGATTGCTCGCTCTGTGTTGGGTTAGCGTTTGCCTCCAGCGCCTTTTTCAATTAGTCGAATTTTGACATCAGCGTAGCCACTTGCTTTTGGGCTTCGGCCTTCTCTCTGTGCTCTTGTTTGCATTCTTTGTTTGCCTTGTGGAGGTTCGCTAATGCCAGCTCATACATAGCGGCGAGATCCTGGTTTAGTGGATGACTGCTGCCCGGTCGGGCCTCCGTTGCGGCTTGGGTAAGTAGGAAATGGGATGAGCCCTGGGGTTTCAGGCTGGGGTTGACCGGAGTGTTGGATAGTACTTGGTTAACTTTAACCGCTGGGTAATGTTAGCTGCGGGGTTGGCGGGATGGGGATTGGCAGATTGATCCGCCTGCTCTTCAGCATTTGCCCGGTACCGTTAGTCATGGTGATTATTATGGTGGGATGGCCTTTTGTTCAAGGATTCCTAAAGATGGTGCCAATGTTAATGTTTAAGATTGAGCGGTGGCTTAAGTCTCTGGTTAACATTGATTCGATGGGCGGATCGCTACTTGCAATGTTCTCAGAGCTTCCGCTACCTGTCAAGTAAAATATAAAGTGGCGTCAGAGGGAGACCGCGTTAGGCGGTCTTCTCTTCTCCGATGCCTAAGTTAGTCAATGTATTTATGTAGACATAATAACAGTAGGTAAGTAGTAAATGCGTAATTAATGAGGAGAGAGGAGAGAACCTTTCATAGGTGGGGAAGAGGCTGATCTCTTCCATGTTTTCGATGTGAGACTGATATGCTTCAGTTTCCAGCTTCTGGAACTTCTGATGCCATCTTGACGAGGCCCGTGGTGGCATGTCGGCGGTACGCTGGGGGTGAGTCGGGGCTCGGGCGGTAGCCTGCTTGGCTGTGTTTCCGTAGGTCACTCCGCTGATGGGAGTTGGTACCGCTGCGGTAGCATGAGCGTGGCTGATTAGAGCTAATTATGCTTGGCAAATGCTCATGTAAGTACACGTTGGTTCCTTAATCTTCCTCCCAACTCCATCGATAGCTTCCAGGAGCTCGAGGACAAATTTCTCCGTAGATTCATCCTGTGCAGCAGCGGGTATCGCACGACACCTGACCTATTCCAGTTCAAACAACGAGCAAATGAACGATTACGAGACTTCGTCCGCCGCTGGCAGAAACAACCTACACAGTGCCGTTCCCTTAACTCGACCCTAGCAATGTTCACATTTAAGCAAGCACTCCAGCGAGGGTACTTCCTACTACAGATAAACACCAATCCACCAGCGACATATGACGACCTCCTCGATGCCGCTATCGCCTTTGCATAAGCTGAATACGATACCTTTGGTCGCGATACCAACTCCAACGTGCATCTAGCCAGCGTCCTTTAAGTCAATAGCCCCACTAGGACCTCAAAAAGTAGAGGCAATGATTTCGTCAAGGAGAAGCCTATCCAGCATGACAGGTCCCAATGAGAGTGACATGGCTACAACTACAAAAGGGACAAACAATACGGGAAGAGCCCCGAGAAGCCAAAATACAACCCCTCAAGCAGTCGATATCGCGATGCACCATACAGCGGCACCAGACACAGGGATGACCAGCGCTTCGCCCGATACGAGATTTACACCACACTCACCGCTTCTTATGAGGATATTTGGAACAACCACAAGGACATCTTCCCACGCTAGCCACGACGCAAACCTGGCCAGGAAAAACCACGAGATAACGGTAAGTACTGCACATATCATGAGGAGTCCGGCCACCCCACCAATATCTGTTGGGCACTGAAAAATGTTATCGAGCACCTCCTTCAGAGCGGCCAGCTCTAGCAATATCGCATTCCTGCCACGGGCGCTAACGCCATTGAGGTTTACTGACAGATCTTAACGATACACTGCGGCGCTCCAAGTACACCCGAGACCCACCATGCACAAAAGCGCCAGTGCACTCGGGGCCAGGAGATATTGGGACTCAGCCATGGCTGCCACACCCCACAGGTAGAATGGAACTCGATAGCTTTTAATCGCAGCGAGGACACCATCAAGAATCACCATAACAACCCATTCTTAATCACCATGATCATCGATCACTATCGATGCCACAGGGTCTTGGTCGATAGCGGCGCAACAGTCAGTGTCATGTTCGACAGCTGCTACGAGGGCCTCAACCAAGATAAGAAAAAACTCACCCAAGACCATGAATCCCTAATCAGCTTCGTAGGAGAGATCACACAGCCTTTGGGATCCGACGATTTGCGGATCACATTGGGCGGCTGCAGCATTCTCGCCACTATGACAACACACTTCATTGTCGTCGATTTCTCTTCCTCCTTGACTTGGATACACATTTACGCAAGCGTACGTATCATTGTCAATATAGGGAAGTATAATGCCTAAAGTTTATCGTACCACAGGGATTAGTGGCTAACCCACAATCCTTGGATAATCGGAAATAAAGACACTTAGCAAACAAAGAAAAGAAAAAGAAAAGAAATAAAAATGCTAATCTAAGGCACCAAGCCCTAGCAATGCTCGGTTTTGGTTTTCACCAAAGCCTAATCAAAACTAAGAGCCTCGTGATGGATATGCACAAATGAGTGGAAAAGTTTAATGCTTGAGGGTTGATTTTAGATTAACAAAGAGATAATGAATGTAAAGCAACTAATAAAAATGCAAAGAAATTAATAAAAGCGTAAACAATATAAATGGGAATGTCAGGTGCTAGGGAGGATCATTCACCAAATCTCATGTGTCGGAAGCTAATCTAATGTAGATGCATATTTCCTATTTTGGCGGTAGTCGTATCCAAGGCGGTTCAAGGCTCAAGGACCTAAATTCCCTTTCATGGTATTCCTACTCCGGTTCAAGGGCCGTAGGAACTCACTTGGCATGAATTAGAGCCGGTTCAAGGGTCACTAATTCACATCAAGAGGCGTAGAGATCGAGGAATTAGATTACTAAGCGACCCGCCCTCGCAATCACGCAACGGGTGTAAATCACCATGCTTATAACCCCTCGAATACGAAATTGAAGGTTTCTAGCTTAGGAATTAGAGGGGGTCAAGCCTCTAACTCCATCCTAGACATGCTCAAAATACACACCGTAGAGTTGACTAGGCTCCTAGACATGCATTTAAACCCAACAAAAATAGATATAAGCATCCATCATATGAAAATTGCATCATTACATTAAATTAAACATCTTTTACACAAAATTGGGGTTAGGGCACACAACCCTAAACCCCAACAAAGAAATTACTCACAACCCATAACTATAAACATCAAAGGTACAAAATTCAAAAGAAAAGATTATAGAAGTGTAGGAGAACACAAAGATA
>LYNE01001948.1:22612-44598 GCA_001662545.1 Rosa x damascena | reverse complement strand
TCCTTTACGTATACTCCATAATAGCTCTAGGTGCTCATGAAAAGATCAACTCCATTGAGAAATATATGTGTCCAAAGAGCAATGCGTCACAAATAGGCCACCAAAGAATAAGAACAAGGTCCTCCATTAAGATCATAGGCTTGGTTAGCTCCAACACACCTCACAACTGCCCATAGATTACCCTCCAAAGATGAAATGAAGTGCAAAGAAGTCCAACCAACCCGAGTGAACAAAACTAGTGAGTGCAGAAAACTATCAGCAATGACCTTTTTGTCTTTTAATGCCCATATCTCAAAATCAGAAATTTAGAAGTAAGTGAGACTGCATGAATTGGAAAGTAGACTCAGAGAGCTTTCTATCCATATAAAGTGAGCCACCTATCTCCAACTGAGATGAAAACCAAAGCTGGTCAAAATTGCCGATCTGTCATGAAGACTCCTGCTGACCCTCAGTTACCAAAACTGCAATAAGTCAGGCTCCAGAGGTGCAAAGAGAGTGAGACCAACTGAAAATGAAAGTAGACTCATCGAAATACCTTTTATTAAAATTTCACTGGAAAATCAATTCTGAGTCAAAAATCGTTGGCCTCCAAACTCACTGTTGTGTTCTGCAGTTTCTGCTGTGCCCTGTTTCTGACCTCTGTCACTTGGAATACTATATCTGAAGCTAGGAAGGTTCAAATAAAAAACTGTTATACCAGAATATAGAAGACATATGAAGATACACCTCTGACAAATTTAAGCTCCAAATTGCCTGATATGTAGAGGATATGGCTTCCCAAAGTCACTCTACAGTAGCTACCTCTTTTCTGACCTCCATGTATTGACCATTAAATAAATAGAGCTCCAGTGACTGAAAGTGGTTCAAATTTTGTTACAAGACAGTAGACATATAGAATAATAGCTCCAGAAAATTTCAGCTCAAAATAGCATGTATAATGGAACCTATAATCACCCAAATTCAACTGAATTTTCAGGAAAGAAACTGCTCACTACCAAATTAATTATCCTTCACATTTCCAACTCCGGACACCTCCCATCCACCCAAAAAATGACTAGAAAGCCTTATTCACTACTACAAAAAGAAACTACTAAAGGAAGAAATACTACCGATGATGTGCTAGGGTTGCCTCCCTAGCGAGCGCTTTGTTTAAGGACTTCATTGCCGGTCCATATAGAACATGATCTTGTCAAGGTGGATACTTCTCTAGTACGACCACCCTATTGTTTGGGGATAAGGGACTCCTTGACATATCATAGAGGCAAGACCAAGAGCTAACTATGAATATTCCAATTGGAGGCCAAAAGTGTAGCTTCTTAATCTTCCCCTTCTTCTAAATTATTCTTGTAGGAGCCAACCTTGCCTTCTCCTTCAAAAGTGGTGTAGAAATGATGCTCATAGGAAAAATAGGTGGTAGAAGCTCTTGAGAGTGATGGGAAAGGGTGAGTGCAAGTACTCCATTTCCTTTCCAATTCATCACCTCATTGTAGAAACATTGACCACTTAATGATGGATTCACTACAACAAAACTGCTTATTCATAGCACTTAATGATAGCGTTTTTTAAGCAAATGCTATAGATTGTATATACCTTATTCTTTGATAGCGTTTGTAAAATTTTAAATGCTGTTAAAAAAATTGAGCGGGAGGAAGCGGAATAAAAAAATAGGCGGGGGCTTAAATTTAGGTTGGTGACACTTTAAATGAAAAGCAATGACTAGGACCCTAAAAACCTCTTCTCTCTCGGTAGCCGAAGTTCATCCCCACCGAGCTTCTTTCTCTCTCCATTGCAGACACTCTCTTCTTCTCTCTTCGTTTCTTCATAAGGTATGAAACATGAAAGGAACTCATCAATCTTCTCTCTTCATCCCCACGGAGCTTCGAAATCTCTTCACTTTGAAAATTTCTTTTGATTTTAATTTAAGAATGATATCTGGGTATTGGTTTAATTTTTGTTTTTCTGTTTCAAAACCAGGAGAGCTTTGCAAAGGATTAAATTTCACTTTGAAGGTAACGGTTAATTAAGCATATACTCGCTTCTGTTTTCTGCAAGTAACTCTCTCTCTCTCTCTCTCTCTCTCTCTCAGGGAAGACATTGTTGTTCACTACTATTCTTATTTGGGTCTTATGCTTTCTAAATGCTTTACTGTTGATTGTGTTTGAAAGATTCAATTTGGCTTGTTTGAGCTTAAGATTCAATTAGCCTTGGGCATGTGGTGTTGTTTGTTGGGCAAAATGTCAGCATAAAGTTCACTGAAATTTCAAATTAATTGGACTTGATTAGACACCAGGTGAAAATGATTTTTAGCTTTATGAACCTTATTTGGTCCATTAGCTTAATAAGGCCATTCTCTCAGGTTGGATTTTTGTCTTTGTTTTCCCCGTTCTGTTCAGTTTTACTGGTCATATTGTTCTTGATGCATGTACAGAATCATTGTATATGAAAACTGAGTCTGTTTGATCTTTGTCTTATTTCTTGTGTGTTGAGTTGTATCTTTATTTGCAATCATGGTGTTTCAGATGAATTGTTAAGTCCTTCAAATATAGGTTCTTTTGTAGAGCATCGTCCTAGACTTATACTCAGGTTAATAATCCAAGGTATGCTTTTGCCTTCTGCAGCTGCATTTTTCAATTCTATTCTTATGTATAATCATATGATATATTCTCAAAAAAATTGAATAAAAAAGTGATAAATACACACACACACACACACATATTTGTATGTATGCATGTGAATGCTAGTAGGTCAGATTATTCTATGCATCATATGTCAGATTAAACTTTTTTCTCCTTTATTAATCTTAATTCCTTCTATAGAGAATGTGAACTTAACATAAAATTTGATTATCTTTGAGTGATTATTTAGCTTATTTGTCTTGCATTAATTTAAAGTTTCCATCTTTCATGGCTGGTACCCTTTCATTGATTTAAAGTTCTCATCTTTTAGAATTGTTCTTATAAAATAGAGTAGTAGTGCTTGCCATGAGCTTTATAGTGAAGCTCCCAAGCTAGATGTCACTCTGAAGTTTTTAATGATGGATTCCTCTTCTGGTAACCATAAAACTGAAAAGGGAGGAACCTCGACTTCAAGTGTTCCTGCTAGTGGGGATATGTTTGGACGAGTTGTAAATGGTACTGGCGAGACTGAAGGTAAGGATAGCTAGCCGAATCCACTTTTCCGCTACATTGTGAATCAATCTAAAACCTTACTCATATTTCTGTAACGTACTTTGCAGGCAAGCGGCTAGCGTTTTTAGTGGAGTGGTTAAATAGTTTACTTCCTGATATAGGTTTACCAGAAAATGCTTCATATGAGGACTTGAGATAGTATTGATTGATGGTACCATTTTATGTAGGCTATTGAACAGGGTTAGACCTTGTCTGTTGACGAGGTTGATTTCCTAGTCTCCCCCTACAAGTTATATACCAGTTGGATTGAATGTCTAGTATCTTTGTGAGATTTTCTTTGTTCATAAATTCCCTCTTACTCATTTTCTGGTTTATATTATTGTGCAGGGATCTATGAAGACTGTTATAGATTGTCTTTTAACACTTAGAACACGACTTGGGTCAAGTGTTGCAGCAAAAGGTTTTTCTCTGTTTAGTCCAACTAGTAATTGTGACAGCCCTCGAAGAGATTTATCTTCCCATGGATTTAGTTATCCGTTAACTGTAGAAGAGAGGCAGAAGGTCTTTGTCTGAGTCAAAATATCAACGTGCATTGTGTAGTCTTGTTATGTCAGGTACAGTTATTCTCTTACACTCACCAAATCCATCATGCATGGTAACTGGCTGATAATGATTATGGATAAAAGAAGATAGTAGTAAATACCATTCAAACTGTTTTCCTATACCAAATTTTGTTTTTGCTAATATAGCCTTTATTTGGTTCAGTTGACAAACTTTTAGATTTTGTTTTCTTCAAACAGTTGATCTTTGACGCAACTTTACCTTCCACAGAGCCACCAGCACAATTAATGCATCATGTTGGACATAAGTTCCATGAGGTATTTCAGATAAGACAAGGATGCTACGCGGATCTTCCTGCTGCAAAGATCTCAGAAATGATGAAATCCAACAGTTTAGATGTAAGCTGTCGATGTACCTGGAAACAAAATCAGGTTCTTTTTTTTGTGTTCTCATCAATTTTGATGCAGCTTTAATGCATTTCAGTATCTCTTGTTGCAAAAGGCTCCGACTCAGTCCCTTTTAAGTGTTGTAAATGGAATTCTTGACGAAAGCGTTGAAAAAAATAATAGTGAAATACTTCATGTATGGCAATCAAAAAGCACATTGCTGTGAAAAATATAATACCATCAATACAAATACAGTATGTTTCATCTGAAATATTTGCCTTTGTTTTGCAGCGTGTGGCTTGTCTACTCAGAAAATATTTGCCTTTGCTAATTGAAGATGCTATTGGTACTACAATAGCTTGGCCATCTGACAAAGTTGTTATTCTTTGAAAATCTGGTAATATGTTTTATATATGTAGTGGTCATGCCATGTCTAATCATGCTGCTACTTGTGATCGATTAGCAAACTTTCTAACTTATCTAATCATGATTTTGTCTTCTGTTTTGTAGCAGTCTATTGTTGAAGATGATCAGCTCCCTCAATTCAATAGTCATGCAGTAAATTAGTTATTATGTTTTTCTACTTTGTTAAGTTTCAGTAAGTACTCCATATTGGATCCAAAGACGCAACTTGTTGGTTGGACTAGTTTTTGAATTTCTTGTATGGTACAAATTAATTATGTATCATTTTGAACCATTAAATGAATTATTATTTTTATGGCTGTCATTATTTGAAACTATTTTCAGTTCGACACAAATGAGATGACATTATTGAAATGCTATAATAAGTGTACAGAGACAATGACAAAACGCTATTAAAAGAAGAATGATAGCATTCCTTAAATGTTATGGTAGTTATCTAAAAGCAATTATATATATGACATAGCAGTTTATAAATGCTATGAATAATAAGCTAATAGCATTTCAAAAACGCTATGGAAAGTATTTTTATAGCAATTCAGAAATGCTATGAAAAACTAATTTGTAGCATGTTGTAAACGCTATGCTTACAGGCGTATAGATAGCGTTTCTGGAAAACGCTATCTAAAGCAACAAGCCTACCATAGCGGGGGCTGTCATAGCGTTTTCTATAACGCTATGACATGATACTATAGCGTTTTTTGGCTGCTATAGATGACTATTTGTGGTGTAGTGATTGGGAGGTAAAAGTACCTTGATCCCAATCCTCTCATGAATAACGTAAGTGATCAATATTCTACAATCCACCTTGGGAAGCTCATGATGGATCTCCATGGATGTGCGAGGAGAAAAAGTCCTTGGCTCTTCAATTTTTTCATCATCACAAAGTATTGAAGGACTCTCTTCCTCCATGGGAATATCTACCTCAATGAATAAGGGATTATGGTGTATGACTTCAAGCTCCGCCTCCTCCTCGATGAACAAGGGATTATGGTGTATGACTTCAAACTCCGTATCCTCCTCACTAGACAAGTCATCCTCCTCTTCGGAATCATTTTCAAGTATCTCCTCTTCATTTGGAAGCTTAGATTTCCAATATTGCACCCATTCCTCTGAAGTGTAGTCTCTCACCTCACTTGCATTGAAACTTTCATAACCAAGCTCAATTTCTTGTACATCAACATCACTATCATCATTCTCAACTTGCATAAAGGATTCTTGCTCAAGATGCTCGATATACACTTCTTCTCTTAAAATAGGCTCTACTTGGTCAAAGAAAGATTCATGCTCATAAATGGTGAAGGGTGGCTCTTGTGCAAGACTAGCCTCAAGTTGCTCGTTGGTATGTATAAGTATTTCTTGAGAAGCTTGCAATCGAGCTTGGGACGCTTGCAATTGAGCTAGCAATTCTTCAAGAGAAGGTCTCCTAGACTCATATGCTTGCTCATGAGGATATCTTTCGGACACCATGGTTTCTTGTGAAATCCTAACTTGAGAGCCTTATAAAAGATCTCGGGAGGCTTGCAATTGAGATAGTAGTCCTTCAACGAATTCCTTCCTAGGTTCATAAGCTTCATCTTGTGGATATGCGTCGGGTACAAATGTCTCTTGATACATGTCCATCTTGTACTCACACTCTTGCATAAAATTTGGGCATTCAAATCTCAAAGAGCACTCAAAAGATGAATGCCACGGAGAATTACACAAAGCACAAGTTTTATTGCAAGAAGACATAGAACCGATCACATGAGAATTCCACACTTGATGACCTCCACCATAAAAACTTTCTTACTCATATCCCCTTGGGTCTTCCCATCCATAGCTCCATTGATCCATAACTCAATATGATAAGAAAATAAGCACCTATGAGTTCCCAAAAGTAAGATTAGTAACCAAAAAATCAGAAATTATAAAATTAAAGAGTAAGCAAACAAAATAAACAACTAATTTTTTTTTTTAATAAAGAAACAAAAATATGCTAAAGTGACCTAAAGAACCGATTCACCAAGGGATTAAGGCTATTAAACCCTAATCCCTGGCAACGGCGCCATTGACTTGGATACACATTTATGCAAGCGTACATATCATTGTCAAGATAGGGAAGTATAATGCCCAAAGTTTATCGTACCACGGGGATTAGTGGCTAACCCACAATCCTTGGATAATCGGAAATAAAGATACTTAGCAAACAAAGAAAAGAAAAAGAAAATAAATAAAAATGCTAATCTAAGGCACCAAGCCCTAGCAATGCTCGGTTTTGGTTTTCACCAAAACCTAATCAAAACTAAGAGCCTAGTGATGGATATGCACAAATGAGTGGAAAAGTTTAATGCTTGAGGATTGATTTTAGATTAACAAAAAGAAAATGAATGTAAAGCAACTAATAAAAATGCAAAGAAATTAATAAAAGCGTAAACAATATAAATGGGAATGTCGGGTGCTAGGGAGGATCCTTCACCAAATCCCATGTGTCGGAAGCTAATCTAATGTAGATGCATATTTCCTATTTTGGCGGTAGTCGTATCCAAGGCGGTTCAAGGCTCAAGGACCTAAATTCCTTTTCATGGTATTCCTACTCCGGTTCAAGGGCCGTAGGAACTCACTTGGCATGAATTAGAGCCGGTTCAAGGGTCACTAATTCACATCAGGAGGCGTAGAGATCGAGGAATTAGACTACTAAGCGACCCGCCCTCGCAATCACGCAACGGGTGTAAATCACCATGCTTATAACCCCTCGAATACGAAATTGAAGGTTTCTAGCTTAGGAATTAGAGGGGGTCAAGCCTCTAACTCCATCCTAGACATGCTCAAAATATACACCGTAGAGTTGACTAGGCTCCTAGACATGCATTTTAACCCAACAAAAATAGATATAAGCATCCATCATATGAAAATTGCATCATTACATTAAATTAAACATCTTTTACACAAAATTGGGTTAGGGCACACAACCCTAACCCCCAACAAAGAAATTACTCACAACCCATAACTATGAACATCAAAGGTACAAAATTCAAAGAGAAAAGATTATAGAAGTGTAGGAGAACACAAAGATAGCCACAATTAGCTAGGAAGCTAATATGACTTCCCTTGAATTACAACTCCCACAAATACCTAAAGCTTGAATCTTGTAGCTTTTGATGAATCCTTGAAGCTTGTGTGAGAAATTCCTTGAAATCCCTAAAATAAAACTAAAGAAAAGAGGAAAAATGAAGGAGTGGAGAGGAGAGGGCAGTAGCCCTCCCCCTATGGAATTTGGGACGTGCGGCTACTGTTGTTTGTGTTCTACCCCCTCATATGCATAGAGTTGGTGCTATATACATAAATCAAGAGAGAGGAGAGAATGGGTTGATGAGTGGTTGATGTTGGTTCAGAAGAGGGTAAGGGACACGTGGTAACCAGATGTGGGAGAGAAGGAAGAATAAATCAATTATGCCTTTTGTCAAGCCCACGTGCTCTCCTTTTGTTAATTAAACAAAACAATTAAATATGTTGTTTAATTAATCATGCTTCTTGGCTGCTTCCTTATAACCCACGTGACCCACCTCTTGGTAATTAAACATAATTACCAAATCTTTCTTCCATTTAATTAATTGTTGACTATGATTGACCACGTCGATACTTTCGTCATTTTATCGAAACTCCATTTTGCTCCAATTTTGCATCATTTTCTCCCGAAATCCACAACTCCGCTTATTTACTACAATATAAATAAAAATGGATTAATTACATAATAATTACTTTGGAGATTAGCTTAATTCTAGTGTTTAGAACGTAATTACACGCATAAAAATGTGTGTAATCACTCCTACAACGTCATCCTGGGACGAGACTCCATTTGGGGACTCCAATGCTTTATGGCAGGACATATGCTAATGATGAAGATACCTACTCCGTGAGGCATCTTCACCGTCAGAGGCGATCAAGAGCTCGCGCAACAATGCAACTCCTTGACTGTCGCGAGAGGACATAACAGACGAGAGGTACTCCTAACTTCAGACCTACCCTCTCCCTCCGACAAGGCTGATGATCCAAGGGAAGATCCCGAGACTCCAGACGACCTCGATACACGCAGCAAAAAGAAGGACAATAAGCGCAAGCTCAAGCACCTGAAACCAGATGCTTTGGAAGACTTGATATCGGTCTCCATTTCCGATACACATACGGAAAGAAAAGTTAAGATGGGCTCCAAAACAGATCCACAATTCCAAGCGGAGCTAATCGCCTTCCTCAAGACCCGACAAGAAGTGTTCGCATGGTCGTACACCGATATACCAGGGATATCGCTAGACCTGCTCACCCACAAACTCACCATCTCACCAAATGTTCCCCTAATCCGACAGAAAAGAAGAGCGTTCACAGAAGAAAAATACAAAGCCATCTAGGTCAAGGTCAAGAAACTCCAAGACATCGGGTTTGTCAGGGAAGTCTCCTACCTGACATGGCTCTCCAATGTTGTAATGGTAAAGAAGCCCAACGAAAAATGGCTCATGTATGTCGATTACACCAATTTGAACAAGGCTTGCCCAAAGGACAGTTTCCCCCTACCACGAATCGATCAACTAGTTGACTCCACTACAGGCCACAAGCTCTTTAGCTTTATGGACGCCTTCTCAGGTTACAACCAAATCGCCATGGAACCTTCCGATCAGGAGCACACATCTTTTACCACCGATAAGGGTTTGTACTATTACAAGGTAATGCTATTAAAGAAAGTCGGGGCCACGTACCAGAGACTAGTTAACACTATGTTCACAGATCATATCGGTTAGATCATTGAGGTATATGTGGACGACATGCTCGTCAAAAGCATCACCATTGAAGATCACATCAAGAATTTGGGCATCGTTTTCGACATTCTACTTCAATACGGTATGCGACTCAATCCAGACAAGTGCGTGTTTGGAGTACTGGGCGGCAAATTCTTGGGTTTTGTAGTCAGCGAGAGGGGCATCTAGGCCAACCCCGAGAAGGTGCAGGCAATTCTCGATATGGCACCACCAAAAACGAGGAATGAGGTCCAGTTCCTCACTGGGAAGGTTGTCGCCCTCGCCTGATTCATATCGTGCTTAACTGACAAGTGCACCCCATTCTTCAAGCTCCTCAAAACTCACCATACCGAAACAATCAATTGGGGACCCTAGCATGACAAGGCTTTCTAGGGCCTCCAAGATTATCTGGCATCAGTACCCACTCTTTCCAAACATATCCCAAGAGAGATCCTATACATTTACCTCGCAGTATCAGTCACTACGATTAGTGCTGCCCTGGTCGGGTGAGAAGACAGTAGTGAACTACACGTCTATTACACCGGTAAGGGATTCAACAATGTCGAGTCTAGGTACTCCGATATCCAGAAATTCGCCCTTACACTCCTCACAGTTTCTTGACTATTACGGCAATATTTCCAAGCGCACACCATACATGTTTTGACTAACCAGCCTTTGAAACAAGTTCTCCAGAAACCGGAATCTTAGGGAAGATTGGTAAAGTGGTCCATCGAACTCAGCGAATTCGACATTCATTACACGCCAAGTACGACCATCAAAGGGCAAGCCACTGCCGATTTCATTGCTGAGTTCATACCCCGAGAAGATGCCGAATCCTCATACGAGACTGTCTCAGAACCCCATACAACCCCCACGTGGACTCTTCACATCGACGGATCCTCCAACAGTAAGCTCAGTGGCGCTGGGGTAGTCTTGACTGACCCAGAAGGGAACACATACGAGTATGCGCTACAATTCAAGCTCAAAGCCTCAAACAACGCAGCCGAGTACGAAGCACTGATCGCCGGCAACCAGTTGGCCAAGGAGTTAGGAGTCATGAAACGGGAAATTTTTAGTGATTCCCAATTTGTATTCAACCAAGTTGGCGGTGATTTCCAATCCAAAGAGCCACATATATCCCACTACCAATCCCTCGCCAAGGCTTTACTCCAGCGATGTCTCATCAACCATAATCGCCCTGATCCCCTGGGCATAGAACATCAAGGTAGACGCTGTAGCCAAATTGGCAACATCGCCCCTAAACACCGATATGGGAGACCTCAAGATGGAAACCCTAGACAAGTTGAGTATCGATAAGTCATTCTCAGAGATATTCTTGACTGAAAGCGAGCGTCCGCCTTCGTGCATTTATCGACTACCTCTCCAAGGGTATCGAGCCCCAAGACAAGACTATCGCCACCAGGCTCCGCAGAAGAGCAACGCTGTACACGGTCCGGGAGGGCAAAATGTACAAGAAGGGTAGGTCCTTCCCCCTACTAAAGTGCATCTCCCTTGAAGAGGGACAGCGAGTCCTGCTATCGCTGCATAGCAGAGTTTGAGGTAATCACGTGGGGGCGAGAAACCTGGCGTTTAAGGCACTACGTACGGGGTAATATTTGCCAACAATCGAGCAAGACGCGAAGCGTATCACTAGCGCTTGCCTTAAGTGCAACCAGTTCGCCAACTCCCCCCTTGCACTATTGGTACCTCTCTCGATCATCATCGCCACTTGGGCATACTGCCAATGGGGTCTGGACTTCATCGGCAAATTCCCAACAGTACCAAGACATCTCAAATTCGCCATTGTCGCAGTGGACTACAACACCAAGTGGATCGAGGCCGAGGCTTTAGCCACGATCACAGTTGCCAAGGTAATTAACTTTTAGTGGAAGAACATATACTGCCAATTCAGCATCCGACAATCATCATCGATAACGGTCTCTAGTTCGATAACGACACTCTCAGGGACTTCGTTAGCCAGTACGGCACGCAGATCCGATATACCTCCCTTGCACACCCATAGAAAAATGGCCAAGTCGAAGCTGTCAATAAGATAATCAAGCAGAACCTGAAGAAGAGGCTCAACGATGCCAAGGGATTATGGGCCGAAAAACTCCTTGAGGTGCTATGGGCAATACGAACAACCCCAACAGAGGCCAATGGCGAGTCCCCTTTCTGCCTGTCATTCGGCACCGAGGCCTTGATCCCTATCGAGCAGGAGGTGCATAGCGAGAAGGTCGCATGCTTCGACCCACTCTCTAACTCGGAAGGGTTGAACCTCGACTCTGACCTCTTGGAAGAGCGTAGCGAGCGAGCCCATCTCCAGAATATCAACAATAAGAAGCGTATCGCTCGCTACTATAACGCCAGAGTCATGCCTCGCCTCCTCTCCATTGGGGACTGGGTGATGAAGGAGAAAATGCCAACCCCAATAGGGTTTAAGGCCACCTGGGAAGGGCCATCTGAAATCATCGAGTCCGTCGGACCTGCTACCTTCTACTTAAGGGGAACAGATGGTGCCACCCTCCCACATCCGTGGAATGCCCAGCATCTCCGATACTACCCCAAGTAGAGCAAGGGATCCAGGCTCGCCTTCGCAGCGCTATTGCACCCCCCCATGCTTGTAAGCACCAATATTATCTCCTTTTACCTTTCTTAGTCAAGTGTATTTTGCAGCTGCCTTCGCGCAATATTGAATGACATGATCTTACCTATGCATCTAATGTTGTCACAATGAATACAACACTCCTACTCGCCATACCCACCCACTGAATTAAATAAATGCTAACGATTATCGCCTTTCGACCAATGATCGGTCACATTTTTCTCCCATCATTATTGCTATAGGCCTTACAATGGCCATCATAACACGCCACAGGCAAGGGCACGCTATATAGCAAGCCCAACTTATTGCCTACGTGCTTTATAATGTCAATGCGATATCGCTCACGGCCGGTTCCGCTGATACAGCATAATGCTGTCCCTCGCAAACCCTTGCACTGCCAGTTGCGATCAAAAGAACGAACGAATGAATAAATGTTACACGATACGCCAACGAATGTGAATGAATGTTATGCTATACGCCAACGAATGTGAATGAATGTTACGTGATTCGCCAACGAATGAATGCTACGCGATACGCCTACGAATGAATGAATGAATGTTACGCGATACACCAACGAATGTGAATGAATGTTACGTGATTCGCCAACGAATGAATGAATGAATGTTACGCGATACGCCAACGATTGTGAATGAATTTTACGTGATACGCCAACGAATGTGAATGAATGTTACACGATTTGCCAACGAATGAATGAATGAATGTTACGTGATTTGCCAACGAATGTGAATGAATGTTACGCGATACGCCAACGAATGAATGTTACGCGATATGCCAACGAATCAATGAATGAATGTTAAGCGATACGCCAACGAATGTGAATGAATGTTACGCGATGTGCCAATGAATGAATGATTAACGATATGAGATACTGCGCCATCAATAAACGCTCCTACGCTGGAATTACATAAACGCTAAGCAATACTTCACCATGAAGCAACTGAATAAATGGTGATCAACACATCGCCACAAACATACTTATCACCGCGCGACACATCGCCATTCATGGGCCCCTCACATGTAAGGCAGCGATGGCTAACGCCGACGAGATGCCACGCTAAATGATATCGCTCAATGTCAAAAGTTTGCCACTCGCTATCGCCACAAATATCGATATCATACTACACCCTAAAATGCAGCGCCCACACCCGCACTCCACCATGGTGACAAGTGATACGCAATGAAAAGCTCATACAGAAATAAAAGGCGATAGCGCAATCAAAGATGATACATACTCCGAAAGGAATATTTATTATAAAAGGCTTTGAGGCCAATAGCGATACATCAATTGATACTTCGCACAAATGTGATACACAATGACAACATTACATATTCATACAAATGCGATACACATGCAACTTTCCTCGCTTGTCCTCCCGAGTCGGATACAAACTGGCTCCAATCAAGTCTGATTCTCTGGAATTTGAGGAACTTCAGCAGAAGATTTAAGAGGATTGATGGGCTGGCCGTGTGAGCCCCCGAAAATTTTATTTAATTTTTATAATTTCTCACCAATAAGATTGTTCCGCAAGGTGATTTAAGTGAAGGAAGTGACTTTGGAGATTAATTTGGTGTCAAGACTACCAATTGGGCTATTCGAAATAAGTTTGGGCAGAGATTCCTTCATTTGGGCCTAAAAGGTTATAGAAGTTTAGTGAGGCGACCGTTTGTTGAAGTTTCGAAGACAATAGCTTGAGTTGCAACAAAGTTTTGGATTTTGAGTTTTTACAAAATAAAGTTTGGGCCTAGTATGAAGTCGAGAATTAACTTAGGAAGTTTCCGACGAAAAACGAAATAAAAGAAAAGTTACGAGCCTCAAACCGAAAGCAATTAGCTAGAAGGGTTTCGTAATTCGTTGCAAGGGCAAAATGGGTATTTCGCTCACATTAGTATAAATAGGAAATTGTGAAAACCCTAGCCTTATTTTTCTCCTTCCTCCCTTGCAACTGCGTCCTCCCATCTCTCTTTCTCCCGACCTCTCGTCCCCTCTTTCCCGGAAGCCACCATCTCCGGCCACCACCTTGCAACACCGCCTCCACCCTTCGAACCAAAACCCAATTCTGACCCAAACCTCACCAAAATCACGGCCATGCACCATCGTCCTCCTTCACACACGACAACCAAGTTTGCGCGTCACTGTTCCTCGACCCTCATAGATTTTCCGGCGATCTCCACGCCCTTCCGCCACCGTCGCTCTACTCAACAAGCAAAGCCCAGAAACCCCTCTGCCTGCCGACGCCTGATGACGCCGTACAAACATCGCCGGAGGTCCCAGTTATGCATGCCTTCATTCTCTGATCTGCAGCTCGAATCGAGTTTCAACACTTCCATAAACGAAGTCGGAGCTCCACTATCCTTCAAAACCCAAACTCCCGACCTCCGACTCTGACCAGAGCCACTGCAAGCGCTTCACGCGCCGCCACTGGTGCGTGGGAAAAGCTAGATCCGCCGCTCACGGTCACTGGATCGTCTCTGTTAGGTAATTTACGTTATCCTAGTGTGGGTTGAAGCCTCCATTCGATTTAGATTGAAAAATCTAATTTGTGCTGTTTGATTTGCAATGTGAGGTTTTGTGGAGTCTGCAAATTTTGGGATTTTTGGAGAAGAGAAGTGTTGGGTCGGTGTCCATTGCAAATGGATTGAGATTTGGTGGATTTTTTCATTCTGGGAAGTTTTGGAAAGGAGAGAAGCTGCTGGGTCAGTTCCATTTGTATTAAGGAATGGTAAGGGTTCAAGAACTCTCTTGTGGAACGAATTTGGTTAAGAGATGGATTGTTGATCTTATTGTATCTGTTAGGTGCCAAGATAATTGTTGGAGTGGATTGCAGCTGCGGTGACTCAACTCTTAGCTTGGAAATGAAGAATGGTAAGGGCCCGGGTTCGGTGATCTTATTGCTGTTAATCGGAATATTGAGTTGATGGTGTTATGGATATGTTGTTGAGTAGATTGGAATTGATAGGAAAATGGATTGAATGAAATTAATTTAGGATGATAATTTTGGGTCAAGGCTCAAACAGTTTGGAAATTGAGATTGGATCAATTTTACGACGTAAACTAAATGTTGTGATTGATGTTAAAATTGAGAAGCTGTTGTTAATGAAAATGGTGGATTTTTATTTGATTGAACTAAATTAGGATATTGGATTAATGTTCATGAAATAAGGTTAAAAATTGGAGGACTCTAGTGTTGCCATATCCCGAAGTTATCATAAGAATGTGATCATTCGGGAATTATAATTACTATTTATTTGCTATTATTTAATGATTAAGTAAAAAGGGTCAAACCGGTTGACTTGGAATACATTAAGAAAATAAGTATAATCACCATATCCCGAAAGGAGTTTGAAAGGTGAAATCATTCAGAAATGGTAATTATTATTTAATTGCTTACGGTTTAAAAGCTAAATAAAATGAAGTCATACCGGTTGACCAAAATTTTAACATGGAAAGAAGTGTGATCACTATCTCCGGAATACGCTTACTACGTTAAGTGAATTGTTCGGGAACGGTTACCATTAAGTATCGATTCAAGTTAAATTGGTAACTCGTAAAGAAATTAAGCAAATGAGTTATGAATTGAGTACTTATTGGATTTAGTTTTTGTTAAAGGACTCGAGCGTGTGCACTTGGATTTGGACAAATGATCGAAAGTCGGGAACGAACCCGAATATGGACGAGCACTTCAATTTCAGGTAGGGTCAGCTGTCCCTTCCTTGTTAGAGGCTTTTCTATATGTGGAATGCTCTAGTATAATAATATGTTGCCTGCAAGTACGTTTTTGGTTGTTCATTAGTCGATACCTCGTGATATCCGTGTTTCCATAACTGATAATTGTTTATTGTGAAAACCGAGGCTAGATTTGCATATTGAGATACTGTACCTATCGTATGTTTGTACTTGTGACCTGAAAGTGAATGGGATCTAGACGCGTAGATTCCTAGGGATCCCACGGTGTCGATAACCGTGAACCTCCGGAGGAGGCCGTGCTCCTATGTTTGTCGAGGAAGAGTGAGTACAGACAGTGAACCATTCATAGGAGACTCAGGGCTAGGAAATGGACACTTTCGCTACTTGTAGTTACAAGGACTACAGAGTAGTTGGCCGGTTCTCGAAGGATGACGAACCAGGTTGGTCACCGATTTGTTTGAGTTTAGCCGGCAGGTAAATATCTCGGAGCTCCAAATTGTGTGAAGCATACTGCATATGCTTTATAAAAGAAATAAATGTTTGTGGTTGCCTCTTTTTAAAGTATTTACGATAAATGTGCACAATATTATGTAGTAAATATTTTCAAGTATATTATCTTTCAAACCTAGCATGGTTGGGTTGGCCCCTATTGGGCATGCGAGGACGAAAGCTCACCCCTACAATAGTGTGCAGGTTTCGAGTATGTGGTCGGGGAGCATACAGAGGAGGCACATGGCCTGACTTGGCGCATTTCTCTTTGACTTTGTTAAAAGAGGGTTTTGGTCCCTTATCGGATTTTGAAGTAACTTATTTATTTATTTCTTATTTAACTATTTGTTTTCTATTCACTTATTTACAAAATTTCGGGAGACCCGTTACGCTGGGGCGCGTCTCTCATACTTGTATTTACTTAGTGATTTGTTATTTTCCAACTTGGGCTCCTATAGTAAGGTCAAATCCTTTAGCCCACTTTAAACTCCGCTTTCAAAAATATGTTGTTCGGTTGCTAGAGTTATTTGTCCAAGAAAGTGTTTTGTGAACCAACAGTCTAAACCCAAAAGGTCTTGCGATTTCGGGTTGATGAGTTATCGGGATGTCATTCGCGACATGACGGTTTCTCATTGGCTCGGGCTCGCGGCGCTATGAGACCCTTCTCGTGGGTCACCACAGGCCGGGCAATGGTGGGAAAGACTGGGGGGTAGTATCGGTTCACCACTCTCTGCTGTATCACCACCCGATCTCCATCATTGTAGCCCGCCGCACCTCCAACAATCTTGGTCCTTGGGTTTCTCACTTGGACGGGTTTTTAGTTCCACAAGGGCACATATTGCACAATCCCCAAACGAGTGATGAAGCCGAGTCCTTGTGAGATTAGGCTATAAAGCCCATAACCCAAGATGAGATTAAGCTATAAAGCCCAGAAATCTGGAAACACACACGACCTAAAGGGAAAAAAAGATTTCAGAAGTAGAAGCACAATGACAAACAAGGAAAACGCCATTTTGAGAATATGATCAACCCATCTCCTTACCCCTGCCTATTTATAGGGGAATGCCATTGCCACCAACTGTCTCCAGATGACCAATCTTCACGTCGCCTTAATGACCTGCATTAATGACAAGGCAACCAATCGACAAAGCAATAAATATATAGATGTACCTACATGTGCTAGAACGAGCATAATTAGCTATAATGAGCCACGCTCATTGTACAGCCGGAGGTACCGAATCTCACCAAGGGGATGACCTGCGATGTCACGGCCAGGCAGGCTACCGCTCGAGCCCCGGACCGCCCCCAGATCACCGTTGACTCGCCGCCACGCGCCGCATCAAGATAGCATCAGAAGCCCCTGACGCTGGGAATCGAAGCACATCAGTCCCACATCGGAAACAAGAAGAAGATCAACCCCTTCCTCGCCTGTAAAAGGTTCTCTCCTCTCTCCTCATTAATTATGCAATTAATACTCATTTATTGTTATGCTGCGCATATACAGTGACTGACTTAGGCATCGGAGAAGTGAAGACCGCCCAACGCGGTCTCCCTCTGACGCCCTATCTATCGTGTTGCAGTAACAGGAATCACCTAACCCTAGGAGTAGCGGTCCGCCCACCGGACCTGTGTTAAGCAAGGAATCAGCTACCGCCGGACTTGAGCATTAACAATGGCGCCGTCTGTGGGAACCCTTGAACAAAAGGTCATCCCGCCACAATCACCATGACTAACGACAGCGCGGGAAACGCTGAAGAGCAGGCAGATCAATCCGCCATTCCCCAACCCACCAACCCAGCGGTAGGCGTCAACCGCGCGTTATTCACCACCCCGGTCAACCCCGGCGCTGAGACAAACCCAGGAACCAGCCGCCCGCCAGGCCAAGACCTCGCCTCCCTGTACGAGCTGGCACTGGCGGATCTTCACAAGGCAAACAGAGAGCGTGAACAAGAGCGCAAGGAAAAGGCCGAAGCCCAGAGGCAGGTGGCCACGCTGGTGTCCCGCTTCGACGAGCTAAAGAAAGCGCTGGAGGCAACCGCCAACCCAGCACGAAGTAAACAGTCACGAAGCACCAGGCATAGCCGACCAGGCACGGGAGCGTTGATGCCAGCACCGGTCGTACACATGCAAGTCCCGCTACACCCACCAGAGCTAGCGGCAATGGGACCACCCCCTGCACCCTAGCCAATGTTGGAACAGGAGGCGGAGTCATCACTGCGCACCCACCGCTCGAGACGTAGGGCGAGAACAGAGGGATACCCGCCCGCTCCCGGGCGAGGATCAGTTCAGCGGAGTACCCGCCTAGACCCCGCCGGCGACGCAACCGCTCAAATACTGGAGAAGATGCAGCAGTTGGAACAAAGGTTAATCCGGGTGGAATCGGGCACCCTGGCACCAGCTTCAAACCCGCTTTTCGCGGCCAGGCCAGGACCATTTACCGCTGCAATTTTGCTAGCCGTTAGACCTGGCGTATGCAAAGACCCCTAAAATGTCACATTACAGCGGTAAGACTGATCCCTTCGTCCATATGGACACCTTCAAGAAGGTCACCAACAACAAGGGATTCGATGACGCCACCCTGTGCCACTTGTTCAGTGAAACGCTGGACAATGAGGCAATGAATTGGTTCTTCGAGTGCTCGCCGGGATCCATTGACTCATTTCAGGCATTATCGCATGCTTTCCTTTCTCGGTTCATCCTACTGTCCGCCGGGCACCACAACACAAGCCAACTGTTCAACGTCAAGAAGGGTGCGGAGGAGACACTGAAGGCATTCGTCACAAGATGGCGAGCGGCAGCATCTCAGTGCCGTGATCTCGATAAAACAATGGCTTCGGCTGCTTTTAAGCAGGGACTCCTCAAAGGGCCATTTCTCTATCACCTCAACTACAATCATCCAAATGCGGTATACGACCACCTCATGAGTGAGGCGGTCATTCATGCCCAAGCAGAATTCATCACATATGGGGAGGCCCCACCGCCACCAGTGGCGTTGGCAAAGTCGACACAACCCTCCTCCAGTCAGCAAGGGACCGCTAATAAAACCTCTACACCACTAATAAAACCTCTACACGGCAGCAGGGTCAGTACCAAAACAAGCGGCAAAAGGATCAGCACTACAAGGGAAACCGCCCATCCCATGGGGACAGCTGTAACAAACATGTGGAGTCTTCCCAGCGGTATGCGGTATTTACAGTCCTCACGGCTTCACATGAAGAAATATACAATCAGTGCAAGGATCAGATCCCACCGCCGCCCCCGAGAAAATACCCAAAAATAGGAAAGCCAAGGAACATCGGCAGGTGGTGCAAATACCACAAGGACAGCGGTCACAATACCAGCAGCTGCAACGCCCTCAAAACGGCCATCGAGACCTTGTACCGGGACGGCAAGCTTGAGCAGTTCAAGGTACGCCAGCCGCCACCTGTGATTGCCGATATTGAGCCCATGGGCCTCATCAACACAATCGACGGAGGTGCTCCAATCACCAGCATGTCTCACAGAGCTAGAAAGCCTTATGCTCGAGCTAATCACCCAAAGGAAGTCTGCAACATTCGCTATGAAAGATCCGCCAAACTCCCAAGGTCTGGTTGGGAACCCATTACCTTCTCGGAGGAGGAGGAACGCGGAGTACATCTGCCCCACGACGATCCTTTCTTGATTGACGCTATTCTGGGCAAAATGTCAGTGGGAAGAATCCTGGTTGATAGCGGCTCCGCTGTCAACGTTATATTCGGCGGTTGTTTACAACAACCTTAAGAGGAACAGAAAATTGCTCCAAGACCATGAACCACTGCTCAGCTTCTCCGGCGACGTCACGCAACCGCTGGGTTCTGACTATATGCGGCTCGTTATGGGCACTAGTCCATGTATGGCTGAGATACATACGGAGTTCATAGTTGTCAATTGTTCAAGTTCATACAACGCCATCATCGGTCGGCCAGCGCTCAACAAACTCAAGTGCATCATCGCCGGGTACATGTTGCTCATGAAATTCCCCACACCCAACGACACAGGATGTGTCAAGGGAAGTCAACAATTGGCACGCGAGTGTTATTCTACTACCATGGCACAATCGGCCCGCCGCCACGAGATCCTAGCGGTAGGCAGTCGGGCACCGCCACCAAACATTTTTGAGGACCCCAGGGAGGATGAAAAAAAGTACGTAAGGAAGGAGCCAGTCAACCCAGAAACATCACTGAGGGTTGTCAGCATCTCGGACGAGCACCCTGAGCGGACGGTCCGCATAGGTGCTCAATTGGACCCAGAGCTGGCGGCGGAGCTCACCTAGTTCCTACGTGACAACGCTACGGTCTTTGCCTGGTCATATGCAGACATGCCAGGTATCTCCCTTGAAATCATCTCACACAAGTTGAGCATCAAACCATCCTTCTACCCTATCAAACAGAAACGCAGAGCCTTCGACGAAGAAAAGTACCGCGCTATCAGAGAGGAGGTTGCCAAGCTCCAGGGCATTGGGTTCATCCGCCAGGTCATCTATTCCCAGTGGATTTCCAACCTGGTTATGGTCAAAAAGGCTAGCGGTAGGTGGAGGACGTGCGTCGACTTCAAAAACCTTAACAAGGCATGCCCTAAAGATAGCTTCCCGTTACCTCGCATCGATCAACTCGTCGACGCAACCGCTGGACACGAGCTTCTCAGCATGATGGATGCTTTTTCCGGTTATAACCAGATCAGGTGCATCCTGACGACCAAGAATGCACCACTTTCACCACCGACAAAGGCCTGTATTGCTACAATGTGATGCCTTTCGGTTTGAAGAACGCGGGGGCAACTTATCAGCGGATGATGAACGCCATGTTCGCCGAACATCTGGGCAAGATAATCGAGGTCTACGTAGACGACATGTTGGTCAAAAGTATAAAGGCCAGCGGACATGTGGCAAATCTGAAAATCATAATAACCATTCTCTTGGCCTCAACCCGGAGAAATGTTTCTTTGGCGTCACCGCCAGCAAATTTCTGGGATATATTGTCAGTGAACGGGGCATCGAGGCCAACCCTGACAAGGTACAGGCCATCCTCAACCTGAAGGACCCAGAATGGAAGGTGCACGTCCAGTGCCTCCAGGGCAAGCTAACCGCCCTGTCTCGATTCATCTCCAGACTAACCGACAGGTGTGCCCCATTTTTCAAAGTCCTCAAAACAACCCACAAGAAGGTCATCGACTGGAACCCAGAGTGCCAGGCGGCGTTCCAAGGCTTGAAAGAATACCTGGCGGCAGTTCCGCTCCTCTCCATTCCTGTCCAAGGAGAAACATTGTACATCTACCTAGCGGTATCTCAGTCAGCGGTCAGCTGCGCCATCGTCCTACTGGAGGGCCAGGACGAGCTCCCAGTTTTCTATGCCGGAAGGGGCATGAATGGAGCAGAAGCACGGTATCCTCCATTGGAGCAACTTGCTCTCGCACTCATCTTTGCCGCCAGACGCCTCCGCCAGTACTTCCAAGCCCATACAATACATGTGCTAACCAATCAACCGCTGAGACAAGTTATGCAGAACCCTGAACATTCGGGGCGCCTCAGCAAGTGGGCCACTGAGCTCAGCGAGTTTGACATTGATTACAAACAACGTACCGCCATGAAGGGTCAAGCGGTGGCAGACTTCATTGATGAGCTCACCGAGTGTCAGCCCGAAACCAAGATCGATATACCGCTCAGAACGGAAATTGCTACGGCTGTGAAGCCGGCACCCCAGCAATCAGACTGGAACCTACACGTTGATGGTTCCGCTTCCGCGAAGGCCAGCGGAGCCGGAATTATCTTGACAAGACCAGGGGGGCTTAGCGTCGAGTATGCGTTGAAATTCAACTTCACAGCTTCTAACAACATGGCGGAATATGAGGCACTCATTGCCGGCCTACTCCTCGCCATTGATTCAGGAGCCGACAGTGTCAACATCT
>LYNE01001948.1:0-18827 GCA_001662545.1 Rosa x damascena | reverse complement strand
AAACCCTGCTAGCGGAACTTCTCACTTGTCATCTTCCGAGTATCGAAGTCCGCTGAACGAAACCCCGCTAGCGGAACTTCTCACTTGTCATCCTCCAAGTATCGAGGTCCACTGAGCGAAACCCCGCTAGCAGAACTTCACTTGTCTTCCACTTGACAATTTGCAAGGGGCAGCCTAGGCTATACATGGCACTGCCGGCAGAGCCCTCTCCATCTTGCAAACCCCGTGCGTTGCTGAGCGCAGTTCCGCTCAGTAACCACGGCCGAACACGTCTACCCGACGCTGTTTTCCTGCTGCATCCAGCAGGGGGTATCCGCCAGCGGCGGATCCAGAGGCTACGCCTCATTTCTGCCAACGACCGCCACGAAGAGTTGCTGTCAGACCGTCCCTACGGGACACGGGGACTTGTCAACAGTGTACGACGACCCTGATCAGGTACGTTGACCCCCGCCACTCGGGTACTAAGATTGGGCTCGCTACCCAACACCTTCTGCTCCGCGCAGCTTCCCCTCATCAAACAATTTGCCGACCATCCGGAGGTCCGTCTTGGCTAGGGAGTGGGGGACTCCCTGGCGGGCCTTGCAGGGGCCCACTCGAAAGGGTATAAAGCGTTTGCTAAGTAAATCCATGGTTGAAAACGCATTGACGCTAATTATGCTGTTGCAAGTCTAGCGGAAGTAACGCTTCACACCGCCGATCAACTCCCCAACCAAGATTGCCCTCCTTGACTGGGGACTTGGGGGACTTGTACCTATATGTGCTAGAACGAGCATAATTAGCTATAATGAGCCATGCTCATTGTACCGCCGGAGGTACCGAATCTCACCAAGGGGATGACCTGCGAAGTCACGGCCAGGCGGGTTACCACTCAAGCCCCGGACCGCCCCCAGATCACCGCTGACGCGCCGCGTCAAGATAGCATCAGAAGCCCCTGACACTGGGAATTGAAGCACATCAGTCCCACATCGGAAACAAGAAGAAGATCAACCCCTTCCTCGCCTATAAAAGGTTCTCTCCTCTCTCCTCATTAATTACGCAATTACTACTCATTTATTGTTATGCTGCGCATATACAGTGACTGACTTAGGCATCGGAGAAGTGAAGACCGCCCAACGCGGTCTCCCTCTGACGCCCTGTCTATTGTGTTGCAGTAACAGGAATCACCTAACCCTAGGAGTAGCGGTCCGCCCACCAGACCCACGTTAAGCAAGGAATCGGCTACCGCCGGACTTGAGCATTAACAATGGAACACACGGGGGACTATCGCCCAACAATATCTCTTCCCCATAAACTTTACGTGTCCTAATACCAAGCAGACATTCCAAAAAGTCAGACCACTCGGTCAATTGTCTCAATAAAATCCAAAGCATTTACAAGAAAAGGAAACCCTATCGCTAGCACAAAACGAAGTACAGAAGATAAGTCTCGCCCTCGGCACTACGTGTCTACTCCTCTACTCGATCTCGCTTCTCCACCCCATCTCGCTCTCCAACATTCTTGTCTAGCACATCACCCTCGATATCCATGCGGGCCTCCCGCTCGCCAGTAGCACCCTTCGCCTCGCGATCGCCAGCTTGTCCTTATACTTGCTCTTGTACAGCCTGCTCCCGGATCATGATCCCAGCACCTTGACCACCACTTACAGTACTGGCTTGTGACCTCGCTATCTTCTTGGCCTGCATATCCTGCACCATCCTCTCCTGGTTAATCCAACTGGTAGCGATACCATCTCGAACCGAGGGCAAGGCCCCTTCCAAGAAGGCTTTGTTCATCTTCTCTTGAAAGTGGGCTGACCGGAGATAGAGATCCACCACCTTGTCTGCACCATCCCGCCTAGCCTTGCGAAGCTTGTCCCGATGTGTCCCGGCAGCAGCGCGCAAGATTATGCACTCCTCGGCAAAGTCACCCACTTGGGCCTGTTGCTTGGTTAACTCCTTCCTAAGCCACTCCATCTCTGCCTCCCTCTCGCCCGCTTCAAGCTCAACATCTCGTAAACGGTCAACCTCCCTTTGTAGATTACCAACCTGCCCCTCCAAATCCACCACGCGATCGGGATAAGGAGCCAAATTCTCCAAGGCAACAGCACGAAGTTCCAACTAGGCATCGCGTTCTCGGACCTGCCTTTCCAAGTCCTACAAACGCTCTTCAGCCTCGCTAACCCAGGCCCTAACTTGATCTACCAACCTCAGGCCATCCTCCGCCTGTTGCAGCTTCCCAGTAAGATCCAGGTTCGCCTCCCTCAGTGGAGCGATAGCACTCTCGGCCTCGTGACAATGAGCCTCCTTTATGGCAAGTGATCGTTCCAGCTCCATCCTCCTCGCGATCCCTTCATCAATTGCTCGCCTCATATCCTCACACTCCATCTGGCCTTGGTCCATTGTACTCTGAAGCTCGCTTGCCCATTCCCTCTCTGCATCCAGCTCCCCTTGCAATCAAGCTATCTCTCGATCAAAATGAGCTACAAACTCACCAGAGTCATGGTAATTCATGTTCTTGGCCTGCGTCACAAACCAATGTCAATATACCTGCATGACAGAAATAAGGAACTAGCACACCCATAATGATACATACCTGCATCAACCTCTCCTGAGCCTCTCGATACCCCAAGCGCGGATCTTCGACATTCACGTGACTACGGTAGCGATGACAATTCCGCAGGTCGGTAATCATATGAAGAATGGCGCTATTAGTAATTTCAATCTCACCCAGGGTGAGCGTGAGACCCCCGGCAACCTCATCGCGAGAACCTCGTGAGCCCCCACTCGTAGATCTCGAACGCGATACGTTATCAACCTGAGACCTCTTGCTACAACGATTATCGATACCCCAACTGGGGGACTCCCGAGACGTAGCTGCGAGGCGGTCCTCTTCTTCGATCCAACCCCATCCGTCCGGGGGCATGTGTTTGACACGCGGACCCCATCCCCTTCGCCATCTTGGCCATGGGCCCTTGTCTCGGTAACCTGGCCACCACCAACAATACCTTCTCCGGACCCGGGTTGCACCTCAGGAGCCTCAACCGTCAGACCTGTCTCGCTAACGGCTTGGCTGGTCACCTCCGCCTCTCCACTGTCCACAGTAATGACCTCCTGCGAGGCGGGATCGCCAATCTCATCACCAAAAAGTACAGTTTCCAGCAGTTCCAAAACTGCATCATGCACCAAGCGAGCACGAGCACTGGTATCTCTTTGAAGTCGCTCCACCTCCTCCAACAACTCCTCGACGGAGGTCTCCACCTCCACTGTTGGCTTTGAGGCCCGAGCCGCGTCACCAAGATCCACCCCTCCTACCGAGACCCGCGGGGACTGTCTCACCACTTGCCGAATCTCAGGAGACAGACGCTCGCCCACTTCACCCACTTGCATTGGCAGTCCCTGGGGATTTTGCTCTGGTCCCCGAACGTTCCTCGCCTCATGCCCCTTGACATCGGCTTTTTCCTCAGCTCGCTGGTTGAGATACTCTAGCACGGTGTCGGGAAAACTCAGATATACCTCGTCAGGCAGCAGCATGTTCACCCGATGATCAGTTACACGTACATTATCCGACAGGTCAACGTCCACTCGCCTCGCCCTATCCGATTCTAGTAACAACCCCTCAATAATGGTAGCGGGATCGACATCGGCGTACAGGGCATCGCTCTTGCTCGGAGCCTCGTTCAGCATATCTGCTGTAAAACAAACATACAACATTAGAGAGGATACAACACAACACACAACCAAACACCAAACAAACAGAGAACCCCTCACCCGGAAACCTCCCCAGCTTAAACCTCTCATATATCGAGAGCCTACATAGATGATAGAAACCCCTTGTCCCCTTGGGAAATGCAACCATCACCCTCGCCACACGCTTTCACTCCAGCGTGGCCAAATCAACCTCATGCCTCACTAAGATGCAAAAACACGCTATTAGTACACACCAAAGGCAAAAATCCACCAAAAATGCAACCACATTACTCACAGATGGGTTGGAAATGGGTCGGAACCCGATGCACCATATCCGGATTCTGCCACCGGCCTCCTACCAAGCAAGGCCTCCCTCGCCAGTGCGCATAGATGTTTGACGGCAAGTCCTCGATGATAGCGCGGCCGCACGCCCTACAATTTACACACCCACTATCACCGGCTTTAGTTGAGTAATGCATCTTGAACATGGAATTAAACTCGCTGATACTGGGACATAACCACCTGCTAAGCTTCCATAGCAGCAACACTCCCATTATTTGCCTCAACGCATTGGGCGATAGCTGCCCCACCGATATATTTAGGCAGGACAGCAGATACTGCAACTCCTTCGGTATCGGGAACGTCAACCCACACCTGAGCTGATATTCGTAAAAGTATGCCCACCCCAACTCGGGGTGGCTAAAAGTTTCACCATCCCTTAAAGGGCTCAACAAGATGTTTCCTGGAATCACCCAAGTGGTCCTCATCTCGGCGATCTGCTCCTTCGTCATACTCGGACCAGGTTGATCAATAGGTGTATCGCCAAGGAGCAATCGACCCTGTGGAAAACGCGGGATCTCCAATACTTCGACATCCTCTGCGTTAGGTACATCAGACACCATGGGTTGCCCAACCCTACTTGGAACTCCACGGTACGAACCCTCGCCACTTCCTCGGGAAATACCCTCACCCCCTCCTCGGGAACTCCCCGTGATACTCCCACGAGGAACTCCCCCACACCTCCTTGGGAAGCGCTCTCTCCCCCACCACGAGAAGCGCCCTCTCCTCCACCACGAGAAGCTCTGACGCCACCACGCGAAGTTCCTTCCCCTCCATAAGAGGAATTCTCTCGCCTACCTCAACCGCTATTCTCCCGCGCCATACTACGAGTGATACAAATAACCGGTTAGTCGTTTCTTATCTATCGCCTTCCTCAACACTCCCTCGCAAAATTTCAAATCTTCAAAATCTACCTGGAGCAAACACAAGAGGCTCAGTTCGACCCGACATTTAACCCCTCCAAATCTCGCAGGACCTAATGCAACCTAGAACCCGTCGGTAAATCTCACTCCCCGAATACGACCCCCCCTAATAAAAACCACGCACACCAACGCCCCCAGATGAACCCAGAAAGGTCAAGAGACCGCGTACTTGTTCACTCCTTCGATCGACACACAGAGACAACGACGACCACCTCATGAAAAGTTTCGAGCTCTCAGCACACCGACTGCCCCAACTTAACGCAGTTCTTGTCTCAACCTCCAACATGAACACAGGAACAGTGACCATCTCCATATCTCTCCTCTGTCCTTATATAGGGACCTCGAGAACACTGGGACCATTGGACGTGCAAGGACGACGACTCCAGATCTCACCACGTGTCCGACATCCTTGAACGTTACAGAGGTCATGCGCCGTTGCCTCGGCTCCTCACCACTACGCCATTATTACATGTCCCGGACTCCAGTACACCTGTCTTCCCGCACACGAAAATAAATAAGATCAACACACGTGTCACAGGGGCACATCCTATGCGCCAAAAGATGCATGCGACCCCATCAACGATTCGCGATAGTGACACAACGTTGAATGCCAACATGGCTTACTCACCGCAGCCAAGATTCCTCTTAAGTGGGGACTTGGGGTAATGGTTGTACGGAAGCCACGTGGCACAAACTCGCATTTAACTTCCGATACTTTTACCAACGACAAACTCCCCACCCAAGAGAACTTTTAACTGGGGACTTGGGGGACTTGTTGGTATGCACATACCTCTTAAGCACAAGTATCAGAAGCACAAGACTCGTATCACAATATACCAGTGAGGAAAGCTCCCAGCCAAGGGTTCCGATACCCCTTGGGGCAATATCGGGATCCCGAGCATCCCACACTGAAAGAAAAGGAACCAAGCTCCCACAAATCTGCTACATTAAGGTCATCTCCAACAACCTAAAGAGGTAACTGTTTAGTGTCGCTTTCCATTATCATTATCTTACACGATACTGACTTAAGCATTGGAGCGTTGAAGGCCAGCACACCCGGTCTTCCCTCTGACCTTCGTCTGTTTTGCAGATAAGCGAGATCGATAGTGGTAGTAGCAGACCGATATATCCCTTGTTCAGCTGGATCGAACTCCTCTCGAGACAACTGAAACACCTTCTCAAGACTCCGGTTGCACCTCAAGAACCTCAACTGTCAGACCCGTCTCGCTTACAGCTTGCCTGGTTACCTCCGCCTCCCTACTATCAACAGTATTGTCCTCTTGCGAGACTGGACCGCCAGTGTCATCTCCAAAGATAGTATCCAGCTGTTCCAACACCGCATCCTGTACTAGGCCAGCGCTAGCGCTGGTATCGCTTTGGGGTCGCTCCACTTCTTCCAGCTACTCCTCGACGAAGATCTCCACCTTAACCACTGGCTCTGAAGGTCGAGCCACATTACCAAGCTCCACCCTTCCTGCTGAAACTCAGGGGGACTATCTCGCTACCTCCCGAGTCTCGAGGGACTGGTGCTCGCCAACAAGTACTCGGGGACGCTCGCCCACTTCATCCACCTACCTTGGCGGACCCTGGGGACTTCGAACTGGTTCCCAAGCAACCTGAGCCTCATGCACCTTGGCACCAGCCTCCTAGTCGGCTTGATGGTTGAGATACTCCAGAACAGTATCGGGAAACCTCAGATACATCTCGTCGGGCAACAGCATGTTCACCCGATGGTCAGTCACACGCACCTTATCCGGAAGATCAACATCAACTCGCCTTGCCATCTCCGATTCTCGTAACAACCCCTGGATAATGGTATCGGGATCGACTTCGGCGTATGGGGCGTTGCTCTTGCTAGGAGCCTCGTTCGGCATATCCGCAGCAAAATACACGTACAATGTTAGAGAGGCCACAACACAGCATATGATCGAACACCACGAACAAAAAGAGATCAACCCCTCACTCGGACACCTCCCCAACTGAAACCTCTCGTATATCGGGAGCCTACATATGCGATAGAACCCCCTCGCTCCCCTGGGAAATGCACCCATCACCTTCGTCACACGCTTCTGCTTCAGTGTGGTCAGGTCAACCTCCTGCCTCACTACGATACAAAGACATGCTATTAGCACACACACCAAAGGCAAAAGTCCACTGAAAATGCAATCACGATACTCACAGATGGGTTGGAAACGGGTCGGAACCAGATGCACCATGTCCGGGTTCTGCCAGTGGAGTCCAACTAGGCAAGGCTTTCCCCGCTAGTGAGCATAAATGTTTGACAGCAGGTCCTCAATAATCGCGCGGCCACGTGCTCTAAAATTTACACATCCGCTATCACCAGCTTCTGTCGAGTATTGCATCTTGAACATAGAATTAAACTCACCAATGCTAGGACACAACAGTCTGCTAAGCTTCCATAGCACCAACACTCCCATTATTTGCCTCAACACGTTTGGCGATAGCTGCCCTAACGATATATTTAGGCGTGACAGCAGATACTGCAGCTCCTCTGGTATCGGGAACGTCAACCCACACTTGAGCTGATATTCGTAAAAGCATGCCCACACCCCACCTCGAGGTGGCTAAAACATTCACCATCCCTCAAGAGGCGCAACAAATGTTGTCTGGAATCGCCCAGGTGGTCCTCATCTTAGCGATCTGCTCCTGCATCATACTTAGACCAGGCTTATCAATGGGCATCTTGCCAAGGAGCAACTGTCCCCGTGGCGAACTCGGAATCTCCAATACTTCAACATTCTCCACCTCAAGCATATCGGAAACCATGGGTTGCCCAACCCTACTCGGAACTCCACGAGACGAACCCTCAACAGTTCCTCGGGAAACACCCTCGCCGCCTCTTCGGGAACAGCCCACGGCACGCCCGCGGGGAACACCTTCGCCATGACCGTAAGCAGCACCCTCACCACCCCCGCGAGAAGCGCTGACACCACCACGAGCAGCTCCTTACCCTCCACGAGAGGAACCCTCTCACCTACCACGGCTGCCATTCTCCCGCGCCATGCTGCGAGCAATACAAACAACTGGTCAATCGCTTCCTATCTATCGCCTTCCTCGACCCTCCCCCCGCAACATTTCAAATCTCAACAACCTTCCTGGAGCCACAACGGCAAACCCAGCTCAACCCGAAATTCACCCTCTCCAAAACCTCATCGGACCTAACGCAACCCAAAACCCACCGGTAAATCTCACTCCCAAAATATGACCCCCTTAACAAAACCCACGCACACAAACGTCCCTAGACGAACCCAGAAAGGTCAAGAGACAGCGTACCTATTCACTCCTCCAATCAAAAACAGAGACAACGACGCCTATAGCACGAAAATTCCGACCACCTCCCGAAAGTTCCAAGCTTTCTGCACACTAATGGCTCTAATTTCACCTAGTTTTTATCCCAATCTACAATAAGAACACAGGAACAGTAACCACCTCCATATCTCTCCTCTGCCCATATATAGGGACCTCGAGAATATAGGGACCGTTGGGCGTGCAAGGACGACGACGCTAGATCTCACCACTTGTCCGACACCCATGAACGTTACAGAGGTCATGCGTCATCGCCTCAGCTCCTTACCACTACGCCATTATTACATAATTTGAACTCCAGTATACCGGGCTTCCCGCACACGAAAAATGAATGACATCACTACACGTGTCAGCAGGCCACAACATGTGCGCCAAAAGACGCATGAAACCCTACCACCGGTTTGCGATAGCGACACACCGCAAAGTGAGAGTACGATCTCCTCACCCCAGCTAAGACTTCTCTTATGTGGGGACTTGGGGGACTAGGGGTAATAGCTGTACAGAAGCCACGTGGCGCGAACTCGCCTTACACTTCCGATACTTTTACCAAAGGCAAACTCCCCACCCTAGAGAACTCTTGATCGGGGGCTTGGGGGACTTGTTGGTATGCACATACCTCCTAAGCACAAGACTCGTATCGCCAATACACAAGCGAGGTAAGCTCCCAGCCGAGGGTCCCGATACCCCTCGGGGAGATATCGGGACCCCGAGCGTCCTACACCGAAAGAAACGGAACCAAGCTCCCACAAATATGCTACATTAAGGTCATCTCCAACAACCCAAAGGGGTAACTGTTTTACTATCACTTTCAATTATCATTATCTTACACGATACTGACTTAGGCATCGGAGCGTTGAAGGTCGGCACACCTGGTCTTCCCTCTGACCTTCATCTGTTTTGCAGATAAGCGAGATCGATAGTGATAGTAGCAGACCGATACATCTGTGTTTAGCTGGATCGATCAGACCCCTTGCGAGACATCTAAAATAGAGTACATTCAATTTTCGAGGTCTGTTGAGTGTCAACATTTCACGAATCGATTATACTTTCGTACCAAAATCTCTGAATCGCCATGATGATTTGAGCTGAAAGAAGCCATGCGTGATCAATTGACCACTGAAAAGTGGGAAATGGGAAATGCTTAGTGATCAATGGGAAGTGATGTGCTACATAATAGTGAACTATTGTGGCAATCTTTTATAGAACACTGATGCGACAAGGGTTGTAGGTCGCAATTAATAGACTTGCGGTATCGTGTACGTAATATCAATATGCATGATCTGGCTTGGCATTCATGTGCCAACAATTGCAATTTTTTTTTCATTTTTTTTCATAGTTTATATTACATGTTGTCCATAAAAAAATTAAATAGATGTACATCACATGAAATGTAAGCATTAAACACTTTTTTGTTTGTGCATAAATGCTCAAGATTGATACATATACTGAAAACATTACATATGTATCAAACAAATGTGCATCACATCACTTGCAATGATTAAGTCCGACTCATTATTTGTTTTCTTTTATTTATTTATTTATTTATTATGACAGAGCAAGGGATTCAAAAAATGATGACAATTGTTTGATCCATTTGACCAAATATTAGTTGTTTAACCTATAGACCATCTTCTTCTTTCTTCTCCCTCCTCTACCTCTTCCATTTCTAATTTCTCCAATTACCCACCCCTTGCTTCCACTGTGCACTTTTTCATGATAGGGACGGGCTCTCATTAGGGGCGGAGCTAAGTTGGGGCACGGTAGATCCCGTGCCCCAATGATATTTTGTGTGTGTGTGTGTGTATATCTGGTTTCATTGTAACATTGAATGTTGTCTTGTTGTATTGGTAAGCATATATGTATGTGAGGTTGGTCCCTGGTTCGAATGTTGGTAGCAGCAATGTGTTTTTTTTTTTTTTTTTTTAACATTAGTACTATTATTTCTTCTCAGTGATGTGCTAATATTTTTTATATTTCTTGTTTAAGGAAAACTGAAATTGTGAGAGAATTGAGTCATGTTTTCATTGATAATAGGGGCCTCTTTATATAGAGGATTACAAGACATAGAATCAGAATTGTAGAAGAAGAGATAATCGTACAATTAATCAGATATCTATGAATATTTCCTAGAATATCTCTAATTTTAAACCCTATTACAACTAGGTCAAGTAACCTAGAGTTTGGGCTAGACACATATTTTGGATTTACTTGAACACTCTCCCTTGTGTCGCCGAAACATGGTGCTCCTCTCGTTGCCTCATTAAAAACATTGCTGAGTAACAAAAACCCAGTGGGACAAAAATAACCTTTGTCGAAGGGGAAAAAGAGCACAACACACCCTTCATGTTTCGAGACCATATATGTAGACATCTCCCCTTGATGTCTGCATCTCCCCCTGATGACTACGGTCATGGGAGTTCGGATAACTTCCTCAAATGATGCTACCAACATGTTTCTCTAAAGTGGAATTTAGGCAATGACTTAGTGAGCAAGCTTGCCGCACTGTCCTCAAATTGAACCTAGTTCACTTTAATCTTAAGGAGAGTTTGTTGTTGTAGCTAATTATACTTGGTGTTGTCGCTTTTGATGTAGCCTTTCTTCACTTATTCAAAATAAGCAGCATTATCCTGTAGATACCTCTACTAGCAAGCTAGTTTGCTATCTCACCAAGCATAAGTAACACCCTCTTAGGGGGGCTCACAAGCCATGATGGGACCCAACCACGACATGCATCCCGTAACCCGATGTCCAAGTTACGTCACGGTAGTCTGAAGCTGGCAATGCCTTGCCGGGATGCCACCTTCCCAGCCTTGCCAACATGCCTCCACAACATGCTTTCTAAGACTAGAATAATGGTTTTGCATCCCACATCTAAGAAAATGTAAAGGAGAGGAGTTTCCTTACCTATAAAAGGGACCCCTCCTCCCACTTAAACATCCACCCCATTACAACATCTCTTGTAGTCATGTTGGGCCGCAAGGCCTAAATGCATATAGTGCAATATTGAAGTGGACGTAGTTTCCCGCTAAGGCGGGAGACGAACCACTATACATCATGTACGTGTCCCTCTTTCTCTCTCTTCTCTCTCATTCTCTATGTTAATTAGAGCCTTCGGTTTCTAACATTAACAATCCTAAATGCTCGTAGGCTCATCTGTGGTAGACTTCAAACCATAATTGTTCGAACATGTGTAACTATGGATCCAATCCATATATATATATTCATGAACCACTTCGTGAAGAGCAATAATCTCTACATTGTCCGAAGATATAGGGACTAGGGTCTATTATGTAGACCTCCAAGATATCATGGTCTTGACCCATGGTGAACACTTAACCAGTCTAGGAATGACCTTTGTGTGGGTCAGAGAGATACCCAATATCAACAAACCTTCCAAAACACATATCGTTTTGGGATGGGGATAGAGGACGCAGGCCAGTGCTGGCGGTGTTCCTGGTGTGTGATGGGTCCGAATCCATCGTTTCTCAGTAAGTATAGAACAAGCCCATATCAATCGTACATCTCAAGTACCGAAAGATATCTTTTACTCCAATCCAATGGCATCGCGTTGGCGCAAAGCTATATCTAGCTAACAAGTTCACTGTAAATGAGATGTCCGGTCTTGTGCATTGAGCTAAGTACAATAATGCGCTTATTGTACTTAAGTAAGGCACTTCTGCCCCTAGCACTTCTTCGTCATCATCCCTCAGACGAAGAGGATCCTTTTCAGGATCAAGCCTACGAACGATCATGGGGGTGCTTGAAGGTTTGACCTTGTCAAAATGCCTAAGTATCTATCAACATGATGCTCAAGTTCCAAACTGAGACATAATCGTGTTCTCCCAAAAATCGTTCATCTCAAAATCGGATTACAAGTGTTCAACGGTTTTCCTTAACTCTTTAAGGGCTTCCAATGAAGATCATGTCCAACATGAACCACGATAGAATCCGAAACTTGTTATGGAAACGTGCGGGCATATCCCTTCCCAATCAAGTAGTCACTTTAGTGAGCGTTGCAACCTTATTGCAAACGCGCTCCGTGGTCTACAGCCACTTGACTTGGGTAAATGAAATTCACCATGAACCTTCATGTACATTCCGTATCTAGATCCCCATAGAGATACGTACTGACCACATTTGTAAGCTGCAAGTTTAGTTATTCGAAAACTACCAAACTGATAGGGTAGTGGAGTGCAACGACATCCATTACGAGAGAATATGTCTCATCGTAGTCGATTCCAGGGCGTTTTGTGAGAAGTCTTGCGCCAAAAGGAGAGATTACCATATCTTTTTCTCTCCACGTTTTCTAACGAAGACCCATTAGTCAACAGGTTTTATGTTAGGAGGTGTTAACATCATTGACTCAAAAACCTTCCTCTTCGCTAGAGAATCCAACTTAACATGGATCACATCTTTCTATTTAGGCCAAATTTCTCTACGTTGGCATTCATTCATCAACGGAGCGTGGTTCGATATCATCGGACTCAACAAACTCATGCGCAATTACATCATCAATTATGATGGAGTTTCTATCCCACGTCTCATGTACACTAGTGTAATTTTCATACAGCTCTATATTCTCAGGAATAAGTTCTAAGGTTGAGGTATCCCCTAAAGGTAACCTTAATCCAGAAGATTCTCATGAGACGGATTTTGAGTCTTGATGATCAAAGGATTAGAATGTGACAAAGTATCCTTCGAACCCACAGGCTTCCCACGCATCCTAGCTGGGGCCATGGCCTGTCACGCCAGAGTGACACTTTTTTTGCCATTTCTGCCATACCTACCTCCGTGTAGGGTGGCGCTATGTCCTCTCATAGGGACGTCCATCCTTGCAGGTATGTTTGAAGCATATTTGTGTGATCTCGTCCCTTTAACGAGGATCGAGATGAGACACAGTGGGGACATGCCACAACAATTCCTATCGTTCCTGCTGAACATCTGTATTCTTATCTCCCTTTAACGACAGGAAGACTGTCTCATCAAAGTGCCAACCCGCAAATCTAGCGTAATGAGATCGCCAAGCAAGGGCATTAAGTGGCAGACGATTGTTGGAATCTCAAATCCAACGTCGTTGCCCATTCGTCTGTGAGGACCTGTCATAGTGCGTTGTGGCGGTGCAATTGGCACATAAATAGCTCACTCAAATATGCATAAGTACGAAATACTTGTACCTAGTCACTAGATGTAACGCATAGATACATTGAGTGGCGGTAGGTCGTAGACGAATTAGCATAGCTGCATGCGATATTGTATCACCCCAAGTGGATATAAGGAGAGTGGTGCACATTACCAATGTCTTGACTGCCATCGTAGTCATTTCTGCGAGACCATTTGGGTGTGTTCATGAGGATATGATGTCCAACATCAGTCCCTAATTCAATAACCATCGAAAGTCTTCGATGTAAACTCTCTAGCATTGTCAAGTCCAATTGATGGAATATGATGATTTGGAGAGTGAGCCCGTTGTCATATGATATGTGCTAGGAGTGTAGTATATGTAGCATTTACAGGTGGACAATGACACAACATGTGACCAACGTGTTGGCGTGTCAACCAACATCATGAGATATTTAAACGTCCGCAAGTTGGTTGAATCAGTCCACAGAATCCCCACGGACTCTATGTAAGAAAAATAATGAGTATTTTCATATCCTTTGCATAGGACGGTGTCAGTTCTAATTTCCCTAAGGAACGGGCTTTGTAAAACGAGCGAGAGGCTTTAGATGCAACCAATAAGGATTTTGGTTGGGCCTGAGCGTCTGAAACGCTATTTGAACCAAAGTATGTATTGCAACATCACCATGATGTACCCTATCCATGGCGTCATGGATAAAAACTATGCCAACCCTAGGCTGATGGTGGACGGCGGCAGCTCCAAAGGCAGCGGCGGCAGTCACACTTAGTCCAGGAATCAACTTTTGATTCATGCTTCGTTTCGCTCGAAAGAAAGGATGTCCATGTGAAGTCTTTAGTAGACGGGTCATCATATCATGACCAGGATGACCTATCCTGTCGTGACAAAGCCAATATGTGTCTAAATCCAAGAGATCTTCTCTCATGACTTTATTGGATTTAATTGCTTGAATAGTGACATAGAGTCCACTAGAGGGACACATAAAATTTTCTAAGATGCGCTTTTGTTCGCAATCGTTAGAGGTATTGCAAAGGAACTCATTTTCGTTCTCTACATGCGTTTTCGCATGGAATCCGTTGGTTATTCATAGGTACGATTTGTCCTAGGAGCATAGAAAGTTTCTGTGACTGTAATCAAGGTGCCATTTGGCAACGGGAACTTGGCTATTCCATGTCCTTGAATTAATACTGATGGCTCAGCCATCGTAGTGACAAAGTAATATGCTTAGAATCAAAATGGAGTCATAATGAAAAGAACTCGGAATTTTATTCATAAGCCAACAGAGTACATCATTGTCTCTTAACCATTAGGAGAATCTAATCCAAATGTTAGCTAATGCAAAACAAAGGTAGTCATTTGACTTTGTTCGGTAACTCCAAAATAAATATGACCAGGTGAATAGAGAGATGTCGGTGGAGCAAAGCTCGCTTATGTACCACTTATCTCAAAACCTTCCTAGATATCATACTCATTTTGGATGAGCCTATGTGAAGAAAAACTAAACTAATGGCATTTACTACAAAGTATATGACAATTGCCTATTACATCTCTTGGAAAAATAAGACTTAAATAGAATTGGTGATCTATTGATCTCAGCCAGATTTGTAGTCTTCAACCTTTCACTCTAGATCATCTTCTTGATCTTCTTGTTCCACATAGTGAGCTTTTCTTGCTTCACAATATGCTTTGTAGGCGGTGATAATTTCTTCACGAGCTCTACAAATGTGTGCCCAATGACCGGATACTCCACATCGAGAACATACATCTCTTCACTCAGACTCCATTGATTGAGGCGCTTTGAAAGCGTCATTTAGATGGCTCCTAGTGTTGGTGGCGCCACCAACATGTCCAGAGGAGTCGCCTCCCTCTCTCTTTCTATGTTGACCTTTTTGGTTCCGTGTGCGCCTATTTTGGCAGTTACCTTCCTAAGTAGAGCGATTATATGGACCAGAATGTCCAGAAGTATCCCTAAGATTAGGGTTTCGCTCTTGGCGCTTTCTCTTAGGGGTGCGACTATAATTGGATTCCAGAAATTTCGAATGATAGTTCTTCACAAGGATGTTGTCATGCTTTTCAGCGACATTCATAGTTCCAATAAGCTCATGAAACCTTGTGATCCGTCCTGCAGTAACATCGATACGATAGTTCTTAGCAACTATCAATGCAAAGACGGGGAAGGTAGAGAGTCTTCTCAATCAACATCGCATTTGTGATCTCTTTACGTCATAATTCCATTTAGGATTTAATGCGAAGTGCTTCGAGTTGTAGTTAAGAACTGACTTGAAATCACAGAAGCGGAGGCTATGCCATCTCACTTCTAGATCAGGAAGCAGGGAGTCACAGACGTTGCCAAATCTTTCTTTGAGTGTGACCCACAGATTTTTGGGGTCTTCTTCATTCATACACTCGTACTGGAGCAAATCATCCATATGACGAGTTATTAGGATGATGGCTTTCGCCTTATTTGCCTCTAAGGCTGCTCTATTTCACTAGGCCAAAAATTGAATCAGACAACACATATCAGACGACATCAAATATTTTAACTGTTGTCTGAAATAATCAGACGACATCAAAAAAATTTATGTCGTCTAAATTTTTGAATTCGACGACAGTTGTTGCATTACTATTGTGCAATTGTAAATCAGACAATGATTGTTTTTTTATGTAGTTTGAATCAATTAATTCAGACAACAGTTATTACATTGATATTGTTGAAGGTTGATTAGCACAATGGTTGAAAAAAGATGTCGTCTAATTGTTTTTAATCACACAACAGTTATTACTTCTCCGTTGTGGAATTGCTAGTAATATAATGATTGAAAAAGATGTTGTCTGATTGTTTTCATTCACACAATAGTTTTTACTTGTCTGTTGTGCCACTCTTTTTCAAACAATGTACTTGAATTGATGTTGTCTGAGTTTTAGGGTTTAATAAGTTGGCGCCCAGTTAATTGGCTTTAACACCTAGCCAAATTTTCAATTTTCACTTCCCACCGTTCGACCGAAACTTGAGCTTGTGCCTCTCTCTCTCTCTCTCTCTCTCTCTCTCTCTCTCTCTCTCTCTCTCTCTCTCAGAATCACTATCCATCTCACCCAACCTCACCAACCAGCTCTCTCACAAATCCTCAGCTATTACTACTGGATCTCAATATACTCGATCACTATTCTCATCCCTCAATCCTCAGCCATTAGCTTCTCTCAAATGGATTGCATCCAATCCAAGATCTAGAACGAAGAAGCCATCCTGCGATACAAGGATCGGAAGCCATCTTGTACAGTTCCACCTACCTAATTTGGCTTCAACCTCGGCTTTTGCAGGGCCTCCATTCGATTCTTTCCCTCATCCACCTCAGAACATAAAAGATTAAGTTCCCCGAATTCCTCCATCGCCGAGAACGATCAAACAACTTCATCTTTACAGTCATTCCTCTCTTTTCTCTTTGAATTTTGCAATTTTTGAGTTCGTGTTTCTTTCATTTTTTATTAATCGCAAATTTTCTCCTTCTATTTTTGTTTTCTCTGTGCCTCCTTCTCTTATTATTGTGTTCATTTGTGGGTTCAGGTATTACAGATTCATCAAGAAAGGCCATATTCATGATGAGTAGGTATGGATTGAATGTAACAAAACAAGAGAAGAAGGACTCTGAAAAGAGAGAGGTATGCTTTACACTATTTCCATGAGACATGTCAATTTTTGCTAATTATGGTTTATGATACTGCATTGTTGAGCTTATATATAGATTGATTGGAGATAAAATTCATTGAACACTTATAAAAGTCAAACGTTTATTGCATAATTTGGTAACAAAGGAGGTTAATCATTTGCTTTGGTAGGCGATATGGGGAATTAGGGATTTGTACAAGTAAATGAGATCGAGGAGGAATCTGTTGATCACTTGGGGCTTAGAGCATCCTTTTTTGTCTTTCATGTCTGGGCATGAGTGTGCGTATTTATGGGGTCTAATCATTCAATTCCAGAAATGCAGGGAAGCTGGCATGGAATATAATGTTGATGTAGGGATATTGAAGATCATAACAATTATGTTGATCTGGTCTATCTAATCTAAGAGAAAGATCAACATTTTTTTAGAGGAAATCTTTCAGGTGTTCTGTGGACTTTTTGTACTTGAATTGGTTAGATGAAACACAACTATCTCATTTGTTTCATTTGATAATGATTTATATTTGTGACATGTCACTACACCAAAAACTGCATCACACAACACTAATCACACAACAGAACAGAAATTGTCTGTTGTATGTTTAAGTGAACTCTATTGTACAACGGTACTAGTGATGTTCTGTTGTGTGAATGTCAACAAAGTGATAACTTTCTTCTCAGAACTACATTGCACAACACAATTAAGTATTGTCCGTTGTCTGAGTCTTAAAAAAATTAGCGGCAGATTTCCCTCCACTCTCGAGTCATAATTCCCTTCAGATGGTATGAAATTTGGGCTACTAGGTACAACGGTATAGCTATTTCTGTTGTATGATTAAAAGCTGGGCGCCAAATTTTGAGGAAACTCGCTTGAATTTCTTGGTTGCAAATTCTGCTAGGTATACCTAGTGTAAGACGCAGAAATTGCACAACGGATTTTAGCCATTCTGTTGTCTGAACTAGAAACATAGGCGGTAAATTTTTGAGCCAAAATGAAGCAGGCGGCATGTTTCCCTCCATGTTTTGGCATTTGTTTTCAGTAGTACACTCGTACGACAGTTTATTACGTTTCTGTTGTGGGAGTGACTTTCAGAATTAATTGAGGTTTAAAGCCTATTCCTCATTGTGTCCAAAAGAAAAAAAGAAAGAAAGCGAAAGTGCGAAACCTACCCTCTCGACCCTCTGTCTCAACATCAGTTTCTAGCCTCCACGAAACCGAGCCTCTCTCTCTCTCTCTCTCTCTCGAGCAGCTCTCATTCGCTCCTCTCTTTCCTCCACCACTCGTCTCTTCTTCATCTTCTGATTCTCTCGCTCTTCTTCTTCTTCTTCTTCTTCTACACTCAGAACCCATCACCACCGTCCGATTCTCCGACCATCCGGCCACCCCCTCTGCTGCAACAGCCGATCACTATTCCCTACCGCTTCTACCCACTTCGCCAAGCGCTTCTCCTCCCTCTCCCCGCACGTTGTCACCACACCGTTAACCCCCTCGCCGTCAGGTACTCTTCTCTCTCCATCTCAAAACCCTAGATTTCCCCCTCGTTGTTTTGATTGAGTGGGTTTTCGTCGGCGTAGTGTTCTCTGCTATGGAATTAAGGGTTGAGTCTAGCTATCGTCATCGCCGTCAAAGACCTCGATGTGCAGAAACAGATTCATTCTGCAACAACATTTTTGGGTTTTGGCATAGTCTCTATCGAAGACCTTGACATGTTCTCCAGCTCATTCCGGGGCTGTTGAAGGCTTTCTCTTTGTCGTTAAGAAGTAATAGTTTCGAT
>LYNE01001947.1:44783-58414 GCA_001662545.1 Rosa x damascena | reverse complement strand
CCCTTTGCTCCCTTGTTTTCCTTTCGGTCGCGCCTCTTTGCACCTTCGGACGAGCTGCTTTCTTTAGTTTTCTTTATTTTATTTTTATATATCTTCAAAGGTTTCTTTTTCAAAATTTTTCTTTTGTGAATGTGCTCTCCCTCATTTTACGGTTGTCCTCGAAATTTTTGATAAATTGTCAAGAGGTTGGTGACGGATTCTTAGAGGTAGGGTGTAGGTGATAGTAGCATAGATACATTTTTTCAGTTTCTTTAGGTTGGAATTTTAAGGTTTTTTCTTGGTTCATATAAGTTCCTACTATGTTAAGTTAGGGGTTGGGGTCTTGGCCTTGATGATGTGCCATGTTATGGCATAACTTCTGGCTGGGACTATCTGGTTTTATTCTCAAGAAGCGTCATTTTAGGGGGCGCGAAGGTTGACTTTTATACGTTGGTTTTTTTTTTGAAAAGTTCCTTCACAAAAGTCATAGAGTATGTTGATACGAGTTTGTAGACATATGACACGCATAAATCAGAGTTTGTATGAAGAAGTTATGGTTAGCACAAGTTTCTACCATTTTTGAAAATTACTATAAATAGAAGTTACTATTTTGGAAATTCAAAATCTGATATTTTTGGAAACCTTCCATTTTCGGAAAGTCAGAAACCTCCGTTCTCTCTCCTAAAACGCAACTGACCCGAGTTTTCCGGCAAATTCCTACGATCTCTGACGACGGCGCCAACCCAGATCATTTTGCCTCCTCAGTGCGCACCTCCCTATGGCATCCTCTAGTGGCAATTCACACTCACGGCGGCATTGCAAGGCAGCAAAGTTTGAGGCAGTCTGACCCAACTGGTTCTCTCGATTTCCGGCGATGGCGAAGGGTGAAACCAACCTTTTTGAGTTCAAGGCAGCCTCCACTATCGATCCCTGGTGGTGGTTTTGCTCGATTCTCGTTGTGGAGTAGCAACTCACGGTGAACAGTAAATATTGGACTTTGGACGGCGATCTAGGCCGAGTTGGCTTGAACCCTCAGTATTAAACTTGCTCTACTTAGTATTCTTGACATTTTGAACGGTTGGATTAAGGTGGTTTTGAGTTTGGTTCAGCGGTGGTTGTGCAACCACCTATGGCGGCGCTGTGATGGTCTTTCGGCCATGTAAAGAGCAGTTTCTTGTGTTATTTATCATCTACTCATTGATACAAGCATTTCGATATATAATATGTAATTTTTGGAGATCGTATGAGCATGTTAGGGTTTTTGTGATTTCGAACTGTTTGGTTTTCGATCCGTGGGGATTCGATTGTCCGATCGACTTGAGGTTTTGATATAGAGATCGTATAAGTATTCCGGAGACTTTGGATTGTCTCAGATGAGGTTTCGCCTCGATTGGCGTTACTTTTGGGGATTTTAGTTCAAAAATGGGGTTTTGGACTTTAATCGCTTATGATTTGTGTACTAAGTTGAGACTGTATGTGATTAGGTACTTGATGAAGTATTCTTGGACGGATATTTTGTAGTTGTGCTACTATGTTCTGTATAGAAGAAGCAGTGGGATTCTGAGATGAGTAATCTCACAATGTTCATTTACGAACGGAGTTACCTTTATCGGTTTGAGAGTTATTTAGTTAACTACAAACTATAGTTGGTATTAGTGGCATTCCTGAGTGAATGACTACGTGTGTGTGTGTGTGTGTATTTACGTGAAGTATGTATATCTTTATGGGTTGAAGGGTGATTTAAGCAATATGGATTAATGGGTTTCATTCTATTGTTTTGAGGTGTGACTTTTCAGGAAACAATTATTGTGGGAAATGAGATTTTCTATTGTTTTGAAAAGTGTTTGGGGTTTTGGGAGTCACGGGTGGTGATTTCTCTTTTCGAGAGTGTTTTTCAGGTCTGGATGACCATTTTAAAAATTTTGATCTTACTATCAGGGGTCTGAAGATCTGAGAGTCACAGGTTGTGATTTCTCCTTTTGTTTTTATTTAACATTTTGGGTCCAGAGTGACTTGCTTAATGTTTTGAATCTGACTACCGGGGAAGTCGGATGATTCGGTGGTCACGGGGTGACATCTCCTTTTGATTTGTTTTGATCTGACGACCGGGGAGGTTAGATGATTCGGAGGTCACAGGGTGACATCTCCTTGAGAGTTAAGTAACACTTTGGTCATGAGTGACCGCTTTTAAATGTACGTTTTGATCTGACGACCAGGGAGTCTGAGGATTCGGGGTCGTTGGGAGTGACCTTAGGCATATATATCGGGACTTCACTCCTTTGGCCGGGTGAGTGGATATAATCAGTTAGAGCTCTAGTCTGTTGCCATTGTACATCATGGGGAGTAGCTGGGAGCTACTTGATGCTCATGAGTACGTGTTTTAAAAGGGAGTTTCGGGGATTCTTTCTTTTAAATGTCCAGGGTGGGACTTGTGGTCATATTTAATTGTCAAAGTTTCAGTTAATATGATTTTGTCACGAGATGACTTTGACTTTTATTGTTTCTTTGGGGAAAGACATATTTAATTGTTAGAGTTTCAATTAATATGACGTTGTCACGGGGTGACTTTCGTTGTTTTGAATATGCGTTTTAAAAGGGAGTTTCGGGAATTCTTTCTTTTAAATTTCCAGGGTGGACTTGTTTATCATATTTAAATTGTCAAAGTTTCAATTTATATGATTTGTCACCGAGTTGACTTTTATTGTCCAGGTTGGACCGAAGTATCATATTTGATGTGTTAGGTTAACAATAGATATGATTTGTTGTGTTGTTGATTTTCATTATCCAGGTTGGATTGATTTATCATATTTTAATTGTCGGAGGTTCAATTAATATGATTTTGACACGGGGTGGCTTTTGTTGTTTTCTTTTGGGAAAAAAAATATTGTTTGGGAAGCATGGTATGTGTTCTTTTTTCTTGAGTTGAAAGGTTTTCCTCGTTCTGGTGTGAGTTGTGTGGAGTTTTGTTTTGAGTTACTCATACGAGCTTTCATAAGCTTACCAGGTTTGTTGTATGGCAACCCAGTGTACTATTCAATGGTGTAGGGGTTAATCCTGCAGGTCAGGGTAATCGTGGCTGAAGCTGGTTCTGATAGTTGCAGCTTTACTGTAGGAAGCCGATTTTGTGACTTTACCGTTGTTAAGACTTCTGCTTGTAGTATGAACTAAGGAGCATTTACTTATTATTTTGTTGTGGCAATTTAATTTGTAAACTTGTGTAATATATGACTCTGCAGAGCGAGTATATATTGACATTGTGGGTTCAGAGCATCAGTATGTACTTAGTTTAAAAGTAAAAAAAATTTCCAACTATTTTGTATTCATGGCTGAACCATCACGCATGTATAATTATGGGATCATATATTAATTTTTATTTGTGTGTAAAAATCGGGGCGTGACAAGTTTTACCTCTATTGGGGGCAATAACAGCTTGGGTCAATAAACTAAAACTTTCAAAATCAAGAACATCTTCATCTTTTCACTGATTATTGACCCTCAATAAAACTTTTATTGGGGGTCAATAAACCTCCTATAACTTTCAAAATCACGGTTATCTTCATTTCTCACTGATTATTAACTCTCAATAAAACTTTTATTGGGGCCAATAAAACATAATAAAACTTTTATTAGAGGACAATAACAGCTTTTATTGGGGGTCAATAAACCTTCTAAAAATTTTATGACATCTCCGATGACCAACCCGTGGACCTCCAAAGACATCTCTAGTGACATCTGACGACAGGTGAGGGTCCCACGATCTTCGGTGATGTTTCGACAAAGTCCAGCAACCTCCTGCAAGGTTCTGACAAACTCTTCGGTGTTCTCACTCTCTCTCTCTCCCACCTTATCTCTATGTGACAAAGAGGAGAGGGCAAAAATAGTCACGAAAATAAATAATAATAAAAAACAAAAAAAAATGAGCTTAATTGGGTAATAGGGAACAAAAACAATTATTTGGACATAGCCCCAAGATTAAAATAGTATGAAAATTTGTAAGAAAAATTATTTGTTTGGTGTCGAGTCACTAACATGAATAAAGAAGGCCCCATATATTAAAATCAAAACAATATATATATATATATATAACTTTAAAAAAAAAATAATAAAGAGAATACTATTATTAATATAGGCTAGAGAACGGTATATTACATCAACTCCACGGGTTGGATCATGTCTCTAGATGAAGCAAAACAAAAGACCGATTAATACCGCTCATTAACTCCATTAAGCTCATTTATTCAAACGAGCCAACCAATAAGAAAAACAACTTAATGTCTAGAAAGTAGAAATTCAATCTTGCAGGCTACAAAAATTAAACCCTAAATTAGGGAAAAGGTCAGACACAAAAAGACCCAAACCTTAACCCAATCCAATGCATCAGATCTAGAAGGCCCTAGCCCAATAAAAAATCCTAGCACCCTAGCAAACCATTCGCTGCCACTATCATCAATACTTGCGACACCTTCCCTTGCTAGCAACCACCGCCACCGTCACAGTCTCCCGGGATTGGTCACTAAACAAACCACCAACCAAGAAAGAAGTTGCAAGAAAAAGTCCCTCCCCACCAATTGTGACAATGACAGAGCCACCATCAATAGCAAACTCAGTACAAGCAATCCAATCCTTCAATGTGTATATCCTCAAGTATTGCAACACTATTTGTCAAAAACCTTTCAAACTCCATTGAAATCCAACCGTGAACAGGAGCAAGATTGCGGAATGAAGTGAGAGGGTAGAGAAGATTGATGTGATTGACCTGATGATAAAGAATAGCCTGAAAATGCATCATTTTACCAATTTCAAGAGAAATCAGGCTTATAAGTAGCACCAGAAATAGGGCGGCACTAGAGAAAGAGCAAGAGCTCTACCTAGTGTTCATTCCATTGGAGTTATGAAAACCCCAAATGTTGATAATTAATGTTTTTGCTCGTTTAGTGAAAGAAGAAGAAAGGGAGATATATTCTTGAAATGTTTTATTTTCGAGGGGTCAAAGGATTGCCTTTTTATTCGTTGGGTTTCTCCAAAAATTTCCTTCACGAAAGTCGTAGAGCGCATTGATACTAGTTCGTGGACATGCAACATGCATAAATCAAACATCGTATGATGAATTTATGGTCAGCGGAAGACTTTCTATTTTCAAAAATTTCCCTATAAATAGAAATATTCCAGATATTTTCTCATAAATTCCCAAATTTCTATTTTTGGAAACTCTCTCCTTCCATTCTCTCTCTTTCTGGAAACCCTAACCTGACAGTTTTGCTCCTGACCCGACTCGGTTCCAGGTCCACTTTCCGGTCTTCTTTGATAGCCCCGCCGCCCTAGAACCACTCAGACTCACCTTGGCGTCCTCCCCTAGCAGTTCACCTTCCTCGAAAACCACCACAGACGGCGGATCGAAGTCGAGAAACTTGGTGGAGGTGAACCCGATCGGTTCTCGGATCTCCAGCGATAGCTTGGCCAGAAACCGGTCTTGTTTTTCTCATGGAAGACTCCTCTTTCGATCCTTGGTTGTGGTTTTGATTGATTCTTTGTGTAGTGCTACAACTCATGGTGGACAGTGTATCTTGGCTTGCGGTGGCTATCTAGGCCAAGTTGGGCTTTGCTCTAGGTATTAAAGTTGATCCTCGTGGTGTAAACTCCATTTTGGACGGTTGGATCAAGCTGGCTTGGAGTTTGGCACGGAGGCGCGTGATGTGCACGTGCATCCACTTGTGGTAGTGCGCTGGCCATGTTTTAGACAGTTTTTCACTTCATTATCATCTACTCGTCGATACGAGTATTTTGATATATGATTTGTAACTTTTGGAGATCGTTTGATTGTGTTAGGATTTTTCGTGGTTTCGATTATCTCAGTTTTCTATCCGTAAGGATCCGACCAGTGGATTGACTTGTCATTCTGTCATATTGATCCTAGGAGTATTCCAAAGATATTGGATGGTCTCAGATGAAGTTTTACCTTGATTGGAGTAATCTTCAGTTTTACTTGAAGTTCATATCCGAACTTTAAATAACTTTGTGATTTGACGTGCTGAGTTGTGACCTTATTTTCCTTAGGTGCTTGACATAGAGTGTTCTGTAATTCTTATTGTTTCGTTGAAGACGCAGCTGGATTTTAGGTGAGTAAATCTCACGTGTGTACGGTTGATAAGTTAGATATATGTTTTACTTTAGTAGAATTATTTATTAGCATGCGAAGTCTTATTTATCTAAATAAAAATTTATTTTCGAAATATATGAACTTGATCGCCAACGGTTCATGGGTAAGATAAAATGAGGTTTATTTATAAAATGATTTTCGGATTTAGCTATTTGTGATTTATAGTTGGTATTAGAGGCATTCCTGAGAGGATGACTACGTGTGTGTGTGTGTCTATATATATATATATATATATATAAATTAGGTGATGCGTATGTTTAAGAAGAATTGAGCTTTGGTGTGGAATTGGTATGGTTGTAATTGTGATTTCTTATAAATGTGTGCGGTTTCATATAGTATATAACCAAGGTGGTGATAACCAAAGTGGTGATTATGATTAATATTACTGATTGGTTATGGTGCTATTGATGATTTTGATGAGCTTTATAGTGATTCATGTTTCATTAAGTGCTTGAAATAGATTGTTGAGTGAATTAGGTTATGTGTTATTTAAGCATTTCAATTTCCACGTAATCTCCTGAACTAAATCATACGTAGGGATTACCATTTTCCTGTATTGTTTTAATTGCATATAATCTTCTGAACTAAACCATACGTAGGGATTACCATTTTCCTGTATTGTTTTAATTGCATATAATCTTCTGAACTAAACCATACGTAGGGATTATCTTTTTGTTTTGTCTTCATGCAATTACGTGAACTAAATCATATGCATTTTGTGTGATTTGTTTAATTTCTTTATTTTGGTACGTCTTCTATGTTGTTTGTTGGAGTTTACTCATACATTTTGTCAAAAACTTACCAGATTTGTTGTTGAAACCCGATGCACTATTCAATTGTGTAGGGGTTGATCCTGCAGGTCAGGGAAATCTTGGCTGAAGTAGGAATCGTGCGGCCGTAACTATAGGTGTTCGGAAGCTAATTTTGTTGCTTGGCTTTATTTAGACTTCAGTTTCGTAGTAAACTCTAAGGGAGCGTTTACTTATTAATTTTGTAACGCAACTTAATTTGTAAATTATGTGAAATATAATATATGACTCTATAGAACGAGTCTATATTGACATTGTGGGTTCTAGACATTATCATGTATTTGTTTTAAGAAGAAAAATGTTACAGGTATTAGTGTTTATGTCTGAACCATCACACTCTGTATATTTATATTTGTTTATTATTTGTGCTTAAAAATCGGAGCGTGACAATTATACAGTAGTGTTAACTCTTCACCAAATAACTAAAAAGTTGATGGTGTCTACCATTAGATTTAAATTCAATGATTACAACTAATACACTTAGAATACTATCAGTAAATCTAATAGGTGAGCAGATGAACATCTCTGCTATACACAATATGCAATTGTCCCTTGATTGAATTATGGCGCACGTCGCTGAAGCAACAATTGGGCAGGAATCTGGTGTCTATAAAATCCGAGGCATTTCTATATACCTTTGTGCACTGTGTCTCTAAGTTTGAGGATACTTGAAGTCTGGCTAAAGGCTAGAGTAAGGCTTGCGCACAATATGAGTTAATTTTAGGGCAATTTGATATATCATGCGAGGACTAATTATTTGCATCTCTAAGCAACGACTAAATTTAGGGACATTAAATTACTCCAACCTCTTAAAACTCTAAAATTAAAATGAAAGTCTACCCTAAACCCTAAATTAAAATGAGAGTCTACTCTAAAATTAACATAATAGAGTACAATGCGCAGGCTCAATTAGGTAGAGGTATCATTGATGAAGGGTTGAAATTGAACCAAAGAAGCTGGGATGTTATTTTCAATGCATAAGCATGAGTTTATGACGTATAACTTAAGTGCTATGTATGTCACTCGTATATTGTAATGTTACGCAAGAATCAAGACTTCAATATTTAGCTGCCTTTTCTTAAAATGCAACTTACAGTTGTATGTTAAGGAATCTTGCCCTGTTAAGGAGATCCTTAATTTAGCTTAAGGAATAGAAATCCATATTTTGATCACTTTTCGATCACATATTCATATCCTAACCGTTCAGTTTTTAGGTATATATGAGTAGATCACTTCCGCAAATTTTAGCCAAATTGATGATCGTTTAGACATCCAAAACTGTAATTTACAAGAATGAACTGAATCTGTGCAACCTGAACCGTTCGTGTAAATTGCAGTTTTGGATGCCTTAACGATCATCAATTTGGCTAAAAATTTGCAGAAGTGATCTACTCATATATATCTAAAAACTGAATGGTTAAGATATGAATATGTGATCGAAAAGTGATCAAAATATAGACTTCCGTTCCTTAAGCTAAGTTAAGGATCTCCTTAGCAGGGCAAGATTTCTTAACATACGTAAGTTGCATTTTAAGAAAAGGCAGCTAAATATTGAAGTCTTGATTCTTGCGTAACATTACAATATACGAGTGACATACATAGCACTTAAGTTATATGTCATAAACTCATGCTTATGCATTGAAAATAACATCCCAGCTTCTTTGGTTCAATTTCAACCCTTCATCAATGATACCTCTACCTAATTGAGCCTGCGCATTGTACTCTATTATGTTAATTTTAGAGCAGACTTTCATTTTAATTTAGGGTTTAGGGCAGACTTTCATTTTAATTTTAGAGTTTTAAGAGGTTGGAGTACTTTAAGGAACGGAAGTCCATATTTTGATCACTTTTCGATCACATATTCATATCTTAACCGTTTAGTTTTTAGGTATATATGAGTAGATCACTTCTGCAAATTTTCAGCCAAATTGATGATCATTAAGACATCTAAAACTGCAATTTGCAAGAATGAACTGAATCTGTCTAGCCTGAACTGTTCGTGTAAATTGCAGTTTTGGATGCCTTAACGATCATCAATTTGGCTAAAAATTTGCATAAGTAATCCACTCATATATACCTAAAAACTGAATGGTTAAGATGTGAATATGCGATATAAAAGTGGTCAAAATACGGAAATCCATTCCTTAAATTAAGTTAAGGACTTCCTTAGCATAAAAGACCTGGTATGTTAAGGGCTAAGTCTCTTTATTGTTAATTAAGCCTGAAATGGATTTGCGACCTAAAAATATCTAAAATTTAATTCTCTTTAGGCTTCTTTATGTGTTGTTAATTAATTAATTTTTAGGCTTAGAATGTATAGTTTGGTTTTGATATCATGTAGATCGAAGACTTGAAATTAAAATATCACTCTTAGAATCAATTGGTAATAGGGTGTACACCGAATATCTAATACGCGCGCGCGCGTACACACACACACACATATATATATATATATATATATATATATATATATATAAACACTAATCAAATGGAAACGTCATTTGAGTTTCATTACAAACTCAAACCATAAATATACTGAAAATGTTCTTTTCACATGATCGATATGCAAGTTCATGAATGGATCATAGTTAAATCAAATCTGACTCCTTTGGAGTGAAGAGCCCGTGAAGTTTTGTACAATTCATTAAATCGCCGTCTTCCATGTAATCTAGAGCTTAATAAACAGCCAATTTAACTAATAACGTTTTTTTTTTCTTTGGCGCTCTCACAGAATTGGTTCAGTTAAATTTGAACTTGATAAAAACCTTCCTATGTGTGGATTCGAAAGATATGTTGAATTTGAGATCGATGATGAACAAAAAGGTTATCCCTTATTTCTGAAATAAAAACTCTTCGTGTAGACGTTCTCTTGGTGGTAATTAATTATAACATGAAACAAGTACATGGAGGGCAAACAAAATTCACTTTCAAATTTTGAATCCAAAAACCCTCTGATTTGTTGATGAGAGAAGTTGAGGAAGGAAAAAAGAGAACTAAGCATTCATTTACCAGTTGAAATGAATTTTTAGGCCATGTTTGGTTCACGGATTTGAGGAATCAGGAAAGAAAAATCGTTCCTTTTCTTTGTTTGGTAGGCACAAACTTTGGAACTATTTTCCTGACAAAGGGGAAAATAGGGTGGAAGATGGTTCCTTTCAGGCCGCGTTTGGTTCGCGAAAAGGAAAGGAAAGGAAATCAATTCCTTGCTCTTTCCATAGGCATGGGAAATTGCAATTCCCAACAATTTTCCTTTCCAGTGTTTGGAAAGACTATGAATGTATTCAGAATACACATTTTAGTTTCCATTACAGGGGTAGTGCAAATAATGATTCTGAGCAGGGAAAATTTAGTCATATAATTTTGCAAGTGGGTGGGGTCGTGGGGGGAACCAGTTTCCTCCTCTTTTTCCTTTCCTATGGGAATCATTTTCCCTTCCTTGGCCATCCCAAACACAGGAAAACATAGGAAAGGAAAGACTTTCCTTTCCCAATACTCAGATTCAGCGAAACAAACACAGCCTCAGACCCCATGGGATGAAGGGAAATCTTTCCCAACATTTATTATGAAAATTTAAGACTACAATATCCCTACTCAAATGTGTTATTGCCAATTTCACCCATGATGCTAAATTTTAAAATACAAGGATATTATTATAACATTAATATTTTTTTTTCCTTTCCTTTCCTAAACCAACCAAACACTGGAAGGAAAATCAAATATTTTTTCTTGAATATTTTCTCTGCTTTACCAAACACCGGAAAAGAAACCTGATAGGAATTTTAATTTTCTATCCCCATAGGAAAGACAAGGGAATTGATTTCCTTTCCATGAACCAAACGATGCCTTAAATCTCTTTTTTGTTGTACATGAGATGGATCATAAATGCCAGTTTTTTGTTCTTCGTTCGCATAAATTTTTTCTCTCTTTTTTTAGTCATTATTTGTTTAAATAGACATAACATCAAAAAGGAAAGTTCAAAAATTAAAATTAGCTTATGTCACTCTATCTTGACCATCAAATTACATGAAGATGTGTATTTATGAAATTTGTATAACTTCACGATTTCTGACTTTAGAGAAATTTTGAGGGAAATGGAATCAGGTTCCATTATATTAACAACGTCACTCCGTCAAGCTAGAAGGATTCAAAAATCCTTCAAAACTTAAAAAACAAAAAACCAAACTAGGCTCACCCCCAACTGGCCCAAACCGAGCCAAACCCAAAGGGTAGAGAAGGAGACAAGGACCAGCCCAAGGCCCAGCCCACCAGACAGCAGCCCAGGGAAGCTAGGGCCCAAGGCCAATCCTACACCCCACAACTCGGCCCCAAAGATCCAGCCGGAAGGACCAACCGGTGGACAGCCCAACCTCAGCGTTCCGGTGGCCTCCCTCTGGCCTCCACCATCGTTGAAGACGAGAGAAGAGCTCCTGACCTCCGACTTGGAATCAACAGGTGACGCTCAAAGGCGTCTCCTCAGAGCCTCCGCCGTAAATCAGTAAACCTCCTAGAACAAGCACCGCACCACCACGGATCTGATCTGTGGAACCCGAAGCCTTAAACCACCACCCTCACCGCCACAACCTTGAGCCGCCGCTATCAAAGCCCGTTACCACTGGATCGAACACGCCACAGCCGAAAGCCGCAACGAATCGGAGCCGCACGGCCTCGAAATGGACCTTCGAACAATCCCCAGAACCCGACGTCGTCAAAAGAGGACCTGCCACTCCCTCTTCTCGCCGTCGCCCTGGTCTAGACACCGCACGGTAGCCGCCGCCACACGAAACCCTAGATTTCACACTCTCAAGGTCGCTTTGTATTGCTAGGAGGCCTCCTCAAGACCAAATGTCAACTATTATTTAAATTTTTCTGACTTTAGAGAAATTGGATCTCAATCATTACGCAAAATGCACATGAAATTCTAGAGTATAATTAAAATTATTAATTTTTATGTACTATGGCCCTTTCTTAGCATAAAATTGATAGCAAATTAACACTAAATACAAATGTTGGAAACCACAAACCACGTGAAGAGTTTGTCTTTTCTGAAGTCCTTGTAGTACATGTAATTAACCGTCGAATCCTCTGTCCCAATTTTCCTGTCTCTGTCCCTGTCTCGCACTAGTATATTGACACTTGTCCTTCCACATCACTACCCTTACCAACTACTTGACGGAGTTAAACATTTAAATTGTTTATTATTTTTTTAATTAAAATATAGACTAATATTAACACCTCTAAGGACGAACCCAGATGATGAACCTCATCATCTACTTTCCTCCAAGGGATCAAAGACAGGAGATCTAGTTCAAGAAGCTCTCCTTCCTTAGCAACATTATTTCTCAGAGAAAAGAACTTTCTACTCTTTGTACAAGCAAGAATTTGCCAAATGCAAATTCCCAATTCACAATCCCCAATCCAATCATTGTCATGGAGCACTATGCATATCATCCTCAATCAAAACTTCTGTGACCATGAAATCCAAACAAACCCATCAGTTTTGATCTTCTTCTTGCCAAAAAAAGAAAAGAAAATTATGATCTTCTTTTTCATTTGATAGAACACGGATTTGGGTATTAACAAGCCAAACAAAATTTCATGTTGGACATTATTCCAACGCACACTTGGAGACCTGATTAATCAATGGTCTTTGCTCCGAAAAGTCAACGAGCTCGCCTTCTTTTCCAACTAAGAAAGTAGGATTTGATCTGGCTTCGTTTCAAAGAAGAAATTTGGATCTGATCTGGGTTCCATTCGATCTGTATTCGTTGGTTCGTGTGGTGACGTGGTAATACAAGTGTCAATACACTAGTGGGAGATAAGGAGAGAGACAGAGAAATTGGGACAGACGATTTCAAGCCATTAACCAGTTTAAGATCTTGGTTTTAGTGACCTTAGATTGTGTTTTAGGAGAAAAGATTTCTATTTTCCTAAAATGAAGTTGAAATTAATATGAAAGTGGTAAGGTGAGTAGGAGCGAACTGCTATATCAGGACGGTTGAGTGGTATTTTCAAAAATTTACAGGAGTTGCACTGTCCTTTTGTTTCTTGAGGTTAAGAGACTGGGTACCGTAACTAGCATTATTAAAATAAAATAAAAGGTATTTTTGCGGAATCCATTGCAAAGGGGTAAAAAAATTTAACTGAATGACCAATAAAAACAAATAAATTCTAGGGGTAAATACAAATTACTACCCTGTGGTTTAGGTCCAAAATCAATTCAGTCCCTGAATTTCTAATTTCATAAAAAAAAAACCTCTGCACTTTCAATTTTGATCTAATAGGTCCAATTTATTAGTTTTCCAACAATTGAGTTATTTAACTTGTTAATGTGGCTCATATATGGCCTATGTTTTATGATGTGGTGTCGAGGTGATTTGCATAGTCAATTTAGGAGTGAGTCCTACTAATAAAAATAAATAGTTTTTCAACAAATAATCCAACTATAACTTGAACCCATAACAGAATATTAACGAATTGGACCTATTAGATCAAAATTGAAAGTGCAGGGGTATTTTTGATGAAATTAGAAGTTCAGAGACTGAATTGATTTTAGATCTAAACCACAAGGTACTAACTAGTATTTAGCCCTAAATTCTATGTGAAAACGGAAAACCAATCACATTAGTCTAGACTACAGTTAACGACTTGACGTGGTGGTTACTGGAGTTTTTTTTTTTTTTTTTTTT
>LYNE01001947.1:10667-22841 GCA_001662545.1 Rosa x damascena | reverse complement strand
CCCTGCAAGCTTCTTTGAATTAATATCTCTACAAGTAGTTTTAAGACAAATTAACCTCTACAACGTCTTAATTATTATATGTTACAGAGCTCAGGTTTGTACAGAACTCCTTTTCAATCCTAAGCAAGGACTGAATGCAATCTTAAATGTGGACCATAACTAATTAGGATTCCAATCTAAATGCAACCTTCCTATAGGAATAAACTCTTTTTGTCGTACTAATTTTGTTTTTCCGTTTATTGTTGGCCTACCGACTCAGTCTCATTAGTCTGATCGATAATACAACTATTTATGGAATATCATTCTGTAATATTAATTGTATATCTGAATTAAGATTATTACGGACATTTGTTTATTTTTAACAAATTAGATATGAACTCAACTCGTTAGACTACTAGGATTAATATATACATGCATGTTTGTGCTGATGAGTCTCCTTTATTGGGGGACTCTGTTAAACAACTGCTAGCTTTATATAAGTTGACCACATCCCATGGGTTAAACTCGTGTATAAAAGTTGAGAGCCTCGTAACTCTTTTAACACAAGTTTTGTTTTTTTGTTTTTCTTTTTTGGTATTTTTCCTTGTCCCTCTGAAGAGGTCACAATATGTTAAGATATCTAGTATTAGTAAGACTTCTATGTACCTTTAGGCCTGTTTTAAAATTAATTACCAATTTTCAGAATTGAATTTAAGGTGTATTGAATTAATGTTATTTTTTTACAACGATTACAATGTCAAGCATCATAAATAGGTTGCAAGTTGTTCCGTAAAAATGTTCCTCATTTATGGGGAGTGCATAGTATGCCATAAAAAATAGTTAAATTCCATTTTACGACATGCTTAAGCAATACACAAATGGCAGACCGCAGAAGAGAAATATCCTTTGCGGCCGTATTCTGTGCGTTGTAAAATGACCTACGTATGGTTTGTTGGCTCTTTGGTTCCAACCCTGTTTCATGGCAAAGTGGCAATTAAAGAAGCAGGTCTTAATATGTAGACTATTACATAGGGCATTGTCCAACATAGCTTCCTCGTTGATTCAACATGTCTTATGTGCTACACTTCCATTGCTCAAATGTGACAACTTATTACTTTATCTTTCATTTCACACCGAGTTTTACATTCAATTCGAGGTCGGAAAGATATTGTTCATGGGTTTTAAACTTGACAGTTACTCACTATGATCTCATGCATTTCTGATTTCGTCATTGAATAGGTTCCCACTACTGAGCAAACGGCGAATGCACTTATCACACCCCATCTTCCGGCGACCTTGTCCCAATCTCTAGCCGGGAAGCCAGTTGAGCATGCAGGTGATGTTGACAACACAAAACAAAATGTAAGAAAGCGGAAACAATAGAAGCACCGTAAAAGTGATTTGATATGGATGACAAACTTAGCTCATAATGTGGACGTTACACATCATTTTATCGTTTAATTTGCATTTATTTTTTCAAGAAGGATTTCTTTGGTAACAATCAATGAGAATTCCATTAATAAATAATCACTACAAACTGTATTTTTACAAACCTCACGAGGAATCCTATCCTAGAATACAATGATTCTCGATCTGATGCCGATTAAATGCTACAAAGTAGAGAATCCCTCGGGAAAAAAATTGCAGCTATAAGACACTAGTAATTACTATAAATTACAGGGAATCATGTACATTAGTTGTCTCTGGAAAAAAAGTTTGCTCTTTTACTTTTCAATACCTTGTTGCAGATACTGTATCAAGTCATAGCCAGCAGTGGTCCATTTGTTGTAGGCATCTGTGCAGACACGGATCATAAAATTAGCCGCTTCACGCTCACTCATCTCAGGATGAAATCTCTTGCGAAGATTTCCAATAGGGTCTCCCCTGCTGAAGCAAGGCAGTCCACTGTCTAGCATTAACGCCACCGTGCTAATGATCCCATCCATGTGGCGACGGGCAGCAAGGTACCCCTTCACGCACAAGCTGTTGACATACAGACCAAAAGAAGAGTGCAGTCAGCAGAAATATCATCCAGAAACATTGGGGAGGGGAAAAGCAAAATAAATTTCAAAGCTCTCGCTACCTCACAAACTGGTTCCAGGTATCACTCTTCATAACCCCAGAAGGGTCTAGCAATTGTGTCATCTCATGGCTAAGCTTAAAGTGTGCACTTTCGAAACGCATATTTCCACCCGGAGAAGTTTCCAAGATGAAACCAAAATCAATATGCACGAGCCTTCCCACACTGCATTATCAGGCATGTCAGCATTAGTTTTGCACTATCCTTGTTCCAACTATTCCGTTATAAATACACTTTCTTGCTAATAAGGAGGAGAATATACACAATAGTGGATAAGTAATCCACAGGAACAGAAACTTGAGGGAAACCAAAAGCTTCACACACAATACAAAGCTAAGAAAACAAGTAAACCAACTAGAACGAGTAAAACTTAAATCCTAGATGTCCTAGTGTGCTGCAGCCTTCAAGCCATAAGAATAGCTGAGAAAGAAATGCCTGAATCAAAAAGTGACTGAAGCCCAAAGGGATGTCCAAAACTTTAAGTCTGTCCCATAAATCTTCCCTTGTGGTTTGTCAAGTGGTCAGAAGCAATCAAAGCTTATACATTTCAGTAGACTACCAAGTGGATTCGTTAGAGGATAAAGATTTTGGTTTGGCATGTTAGGTCCTCATATAGATCCTGAATCTACTTTTGGGTGAATTCTCTCAAGTCATTTAAAGTACTGACCAAAAGAAGAATTAAGGGGGAGGAGGGAGAGAGATAGATCATACTTGTCAAACAAAAGATTGCCATTGTGCCTATCCTTTGGTTGAAGTAAAAGGCTGGCAACTGCATAACCAGCACTGCTAACGATGAAGTTTTCACGCGCAGCTTCGAAGGTGGGAGAGCCAACAGTTCCATAGTCCTGTTGGAAAATCTCATACAAACCACCATCAGTAGTTTCACCCATCTGACTTCTACTCCGTGTATTTGGTACAACCTGCAAAACAAAGATATATTGAGAGATAAGAAAGCCAATATGCAGTGGCCAGTCATTTAGCTCAAAAATTATAAGAGGCTTGGCTAAAACATGTCACTCAATAAGGGCTGATAAATCCATTGGAATTGCATTTACGACAGTGTGTAACTGTTAGTGGTATTCCAACATAATTACAGCTGACCATATCTATTTTGCGGACAAATTTTAAGGTAAAACTGAAGCATTTATTTTTAACTGCTTTCTCCAACTACTTGAGTCTTAAACATTGATGCAGTTAGAAGAAAGAAGTTGAACATAGCCTCAAGATTGCGTAGTATAGTATCGCAAGTAAGGTATGTGGAAGAAAGCTTCAATTTTAAAACACAAAAGGCGTACAAGTTTGTGGAATTCAATGAAAAAAGCTCAGTATAAGAACCATCAGAGTACCACACTACCACTTAGGCAAAGGAAGCACACATGCACAATCACTAAGTGAATTTAAAGATATTCAAACCTCGATTATTCCTCTTTCTGGGCCAGTTGGGAGCACACCATATGGAAATAAATAAAGATTAATTCCAACGGCTTCAAATATGTCTCTAAGAAGTGAAATCACTTGAAGAGCAAGAACATCTTGGCGGCAATCATCTCCAACCTTGAAGAAAGAGTTTGGTTAATTCGTGAACCAAAATATTAAAAAAAAAATAAGGATGCTATATTGTATCTTTGATTTTGTCGCAAAGTATTGCTCCAACTGCCTACCTATCGTGTTGCCTCCCAATTTAAGATGAGAGGGGTTTCTCATTTTTAGTTACCTAGATCTAGGACAGGATACAGAGATATAGCTATCGATAATGGCAGAATAGGACTGACGTGTGGTCGATGACCATTAGCATCTTCATATTACTTTCTTTGTAATGAATAACTAACAAAATAAATGTTAGCTAGAATAGAGAACATGGTTGGAGTGAAATTTAAATTTTGTGATCATTGCCCATTAGCATGTACAGATTACTTTTTTCAACAATAAACAAAAACTAGTGAAATATTCAAAGTCGCTAGAATGGAAAACATTGTGGGAGTTGAATTTCAAATGATATTACTAGAGTAGTTATGTGATTAATTTAGCGAGAATCTAGCTAGATAGTGGGTGAAAATTATGAAGAAGTTTTAATGTGTATCACAATTAAAATTCAAAATCAAAGATTGCAACTTTGTAATAAATAAAAAAAACAGACAGGAAAAAAAAATGTTCGCATAATGTATATTCCATTGTATTTCATGGGTTAAGCCAAACTGGACATGCAAACTAGCTCCTGAATGAGAAGCATGGGTTTTTGTGAGAAGGTTAAAAAAAATAGCAAGGGGAAGTAGAACAAGTTTTCAATAAGTGCTTTGCAACCAATATCTGATCAATGAGGCAAATTATGAAAGTCAAGTGGATAAGCTAGGCATACCTTAAAAATACAAGCTTGTGGCTTTACATCATTGTGGTCCCCACCCCGATCGACAACATTAAATGTTATCATTATAGGGACTTTTGCTGCTGATTGCAGTGGTATTCCACTATCTACCTGAATCCCCCTGACAAGCTTGTTAGGAGCAGTTGGTAAATAGAGATCCTCTCCCATCACTTCAATTTTCTCCAACTCTCTGTTAAAACACATTGCATATTAGGTTCAACTTCAAACTTGTGCTTAATGTATATATCATTCACAATCTTTTTTTATGGGAAACATAATATAGATCAGGAGTACCTCCGAATGCCAGCTCGACGCTCATCCTTCGGCAGTGGGAAAAGTACACCAGAAATAGATGTAACCTTGTCAAAGAAATCAAATTCTCTCTGAAACACGTCTAGTGCCTTGGGATTAAAACCGTCAACAATATGCTGTCTAACTTGCGGCAACAATGCTTGAAATGCAGCATTCTGAAATGACAGCATCAACATATACAAGTTAGAGAACGTAATTATGTAATCTAACCCACTAGTTTATACAAAAGTTTGTGTTATTGATAAAGATACATGCAAGCATATCTTAACTTCTACCATTCTATTGAAGATCCCAAATGGAAACACACATTTTGATGGTTATGTAATAGGTGTTTGTTAATGACCACTGCATTTTTGCTCTGCAAATTTCTCATGCCACAACTAAGTAGATCTAATCTCAGAGAAGTTTATTGGGAGCTGCCCAGATTATAATCTTGCCCATTCCAACGGAATAAATGCATTTAAGGTCATGATGTCTATCTGACCAAAAGTAAGAATACAAAACAAACATCTCGACCAAATACAAGCGTCTGGCCCCTTGACTAACATTGACGAGCTTCAATGAAGTGCAAGTAGTATGATCCTTGGTGAGAACATGCCCTAGGTATCATCACAAATATCACATATTAATGGCATCCCATGAGTCCCCGTTTGATATGTTAGATTGGATATCCTAACTTTTTTTATGCCCCATGTTTCCAAAGCTCACAACATGGTGGGACATCAACTTCTATAACTAATCCATCTATTTCCATTTGATTCATTAATACACCCTGGACCTAAGGAATTTACATATCCAATCCAATCCAATAAAGGACAGGAAAGGAGGACTAACTCTCTTAATTTATACTCTTACAGAAAAAAGAAAAAAAAATTGTTTAATTATGAACATGAAGGAATAAGTAGATTGTGTAAAACAATGCAATGCTGACCTGTCTGTAGCATAATGTGATTCAATACTTACGGTTTGACATGAAGGAATACGTAGATTATGTGAACAATACGCAATAACATTCTATATGGCGTCAGCAATTGCAGTCACATCAAGAGAATAAGCGTGCATTAGAGCTAAACTATTGTGTCCCAATCAACTTCACAGAAAGTAGTCATTCCCAGATTTTGGGCATACCTTAGCAGACACAGCCTCTTGTCCTGATTCTGGAACTTCTGTCTCACCCTGTCATTAATGAACACACTACTGATAAGAATAGAAACTACAACTTAATTATAGACTGAAAGCACATAGGAAATACTTGCAATCAAAATTCACAGAAGTATCTGCTTGTGTGCATTCTGTGTATCTCTATGTGCGTGCTTGCATGTGCGTGTGTAGTGTAAAGCTAGGTATATTAGTTCCAAAAAAAGTAGAATTGGGCTTCACCTGTAAGTGCCAGATTAAAATATGGGCAAATATATCACTTCGTTGGGTGGCTCTAAGCAGATATCCTTCCACTAATTTCTACAAAAAGAACAAGTAGAAATCAGAAACATAAAGAATATATAAACAGTGCAAAGAACGGTTAGCCTATAAATACTTTTCCCAATATCTATTTGTTTCACATAATATGGTGGTTAACAGTTAACCCAATGCAAGCTCAGTATTTTTGTACTTGTGTGTCTAATTATGTGTATTGTACTATTGTGTATATACAATATGTTTAAATTGACATACACATGCAATCATACTCACAGATTAACAGCAATCGTACTCAGACGAAAATTGATGGATGAGAAGAATTTGACCAAAAGTACAAGTGCAAAAAGTGAAAAGGAGTTCTTTCAAGATCGGAATATGTAATTTGATCTTTAAAAAGATAAAAATAAAAAAAGTCTTTCAAAAGTGTGTTTCAAGTTCTAACTACCAATCACTAATAACAACTTTTCACAAAAACGTGTTACCATTGCCAGCTTGCGTTTGAATCCTTCTTCCATACATTTTATCTTAGGGTTTTGGAAGTTGCAGTGCTCATAGAGTTCCCATCTATTCTGGAAAATGTAGCTCTGGACCCAAGGATAAAAGAGCAGGGAAGGTGGATTCTTTGGTTTATTTTGTAAATCCTATTCAAAGCAGCTAATGGAAAACCGTTCTCTTGCTTCTTTGGTCCCTCCCTTGCAATTTGGATGGCTAAAGAACACATGGGATGGTAAATACGTATGATGTGGTGGGAGATAATGAAAGCAACTTTGTTGACTACAAGACTGAACACTAAACCCTAAACATAATTTTATCATTCACCTAAAATCAACTGTACCTAAAGGGACTGTGATATGATTCACAATAAATCGATACTTTGTAGTTTAAGTAGGAGCCAAGATATGAAATTGAAATTTAAGGATTCTAAAATTTTAAACGGAGTAAATACGAATGAGATACAGTTAACCCAAAAAGAAAGGAATCTCCACTTTAACTTATCCAATTCACTTTCTAACACATACCTAATACAACATTGAATGAACATGCACGCAGTCAAAAAAGAAAATTACAATTGACAGCTTTTATTAAGTAACTCACCTCTTCATCATACCGCAGAGCCTGCACTAGCTGTGGCATGAAGAAAGTTACTCGTTCAGGAGGATAAGACTCCAGTACTCTAAGAACATATGCCATGACTCGAGGATGTCCCTTATATGCTGGAGTAAGAAACTCAAGAGCTTGTGTGATTGAACAGGCAGCCCAGTGTGGCAACTGTTGCATAAGTGCCGAATTTTCATCAACAGCCTTTGGGGTAACAAAATATGGCAATGCTTCAGGAATGGAGCGGATGTCCAATATATGTGACTGCAAAAAGAAATATAAGAATCTGTAAGATCCAACAAGTAAATTGCAGTAAGGCTGGAACAAATAGACATTTGCATTTAGATTATACATGAAGATAAAAAAATGACAATGAATGCATAAACTTTTCTTAGGAGGTGTAAAAAAATAGATTACAATAAATAGATAAGATTAATTTCTGTTGATTTTGTAGAGCCATTAAATTCAAAATAGATTTATTTGACTAAAATACATTGGGATGGTAATGACTGGTTTCAACTTTCTTACATAACAAACCGAGGCTGTATCTTTTCCGGTTTCATTTACAAATTGAGACTTATGAGAAGCAACCAACTTTGCAGTATTGTTCTTGCAATCAGGCAGGATACCAAGGGACAAGAGTTAATGATGAACTACAGGAATATTTATGCAAAATACATGGTACTCATTGCTCCCACAACTTAAGAAAATAAGTATGCGCCAACAGGAGCAGAGTACTAAAATTAAACATGTCAGTAGATTCCAAACCAAAAAAGATATGTTAAGATTTAATAAAGCCCGTGCAGAATGTAATAACGTCATATATGAACTAAAGCCAAAAATTACGAATGTTTGGAATATTAAATTTCCACTCTTGACCTTCTAAGGACTGTGCCGATCTGAGCAGATAAATGCAATCACAAAATCCAGGCATTATATAAGTTCAAGAGAGTTAAGCCTAAGCCACTCAGTTCTCTGAATCATCCTAGCTAACAACCCATGCAAATTATCAGCTTATGCATTAGATTAAAGAAAAACTCTCAAAGGTCACAAGTATCCAATGTCATTTGGTGGAACAGAAACTTCTAAGAAGTTCTAGGTTAGGGAAAATGAGACGGCATGATCAATAGTTTTTCTCCAATATCATAGTTTTCCCCTCCCTCCACGTATTATTTGCAGCAACCAGAGCTTTCCACAATGCACCACTTCTTTTGTGCTTCTTTTTCAGCAGCTTGTTTCCCATATTCCAGCCTCAGTGCAGAATACACATACCATGTCCCAAAAATATTTCTTACAGCATAGATCAGTTGTCGAATTCCAAGTATAAAAAATGGGTGAACAGGTCCAAGAACTCTCTTATATTCCTATGTAAGGCTTAGAACTCCCAATGAGGGATTTTATACTCTCAATTCCCGTATGATGAAGTTGCTACTATTTCCATAAACTAAATCTACTAGGACGTGAGGGACCAACAATAATTCTTTGATACTCTAACACTGCGTTGTCACTGTGTGTCTCTGTCCACTATTAATGCCCAGCATGTAGAATAAACTTATAATTGGGAGACTGCCCTTGCAAGGAATTGAAATATCTCCCACTCTGATTCCATGCTAGAGTAAGAGAATTTCCAAATTCCAAGATCTTATAATTATTTCTAAAAGACTAACAATACCCAGTGTAATATTCTGTACTCGGTTATAATACATAAATCTCTAACGTTCTCAGATATTGCAAGCGTTTTGAATCGCCAAAGCATATGCTCGTTTGCATAAATCAAAGTCCAAACATTTGCTACTCTAGCTCTTGATTAAGGAAAGACATACCTGAACCAGCTGAGTTACTTCAGCCTTCAAGAATGTGTTTGTTGGGAACCTCTTTGCCAAAGATAAAGCAATTCGAGGATCTACAGAAAAGGCAGTCCTAGCATATTCAATCCATTTCTCCGAACTAATTTTTTGCTTAGAAGTTGAAGTCTCCCTGAAAGCAAATGGAATTCAAAACGCAAGAAATTAACATTCAAAATTTCACATGGAACCATGGACGTTGAGAAAAGTGTCTGTTCACTTAAACACTGATGAATAGATATAAAAATAAAAGATTACTTAGTATTAGTGGGTTGCGCCCAGACTTCAAGCCTGTCAGCCTCATACTGGCATAGCATCAAGAGTAGCTGTTTTCGTTTTTCTCTTCCTGCAGCATAGTTCTCCATCTGACCCCAGACAGGGTGATATTGATCATTCTGCAAGAATTATTACTTGATTTCATGATTAAGAGTGTAGAAAAGCCTCAGAGTCACATAAATAGAGAAAATATACAACAAGAATGCAACAGACATCCTCTTCAAGTAGAGGAATCATTTATTAAAACTATATGGCTGTACTGCAACAATATTAATCATACACATCTCACCGCATCAACCAAACGGTTCCCATTTTCATGTCCTCTTCCTTTTAAATCCGATTGGACAGCTGCATCTGCCCGCTCATTTGAAAGGTAGTGGACAAATGCAGAGACGGATTGAGCTTCACTTTGAGTAAAATTCATATAGCTTGTGTCATACCATTCAGGCTCAAAAGCAAACCATCCCAAAGAGGCCCTGTAACATGCAACACAATAAACTTTCAACCAAATTTCAGAATGTGCATCAGTCAACATAAGTCGCATAGAAATCCACTTGCGTGACCACAACACTGTACCCAAATCAGAAATGCATACACGGGACAACAATACAGATTGAGCTATGCATTTGGGAGTCCGTCTTTCAATCAGATTCAGCTACTAATTTCTTAATTATGCAGTTGAAGGTTCAAACTAACATGTAAAGAATGAATGCGAATATACAGAATTCAAGAAAATGTGAGAAAATTGAAAAATGCTTAGTAAAATTGACAGTAAAAGACCTAATTTCAGTCACCTATAAATCCGGTCTTCCAGCAACTGAAGACCTGTTTTAAAGTTCTGCAAATTGCGCTGCGATTGACATGAGCAGAACTTGAGCCCAAGAAGCATGACAGTGAAAAATGTACCAGTAGCAGCAGGATGGTGTGAAAAATTCCAGGGAAGCTTTGTCGTCCCTTGTAACATTCGACCAAGAAGCAAGAGTTGCTCAATACTATTGTGTCGAACTACCTAGTACAGCCAAACATAATGACAATGATAAATATAAAAGCAAGCACACAAATTCCTTGTGAACAGTCACAATTTGCAACATAAACATAATGAAAAACCATATTTTAAACATTAATTTGCTTCTCACAGGGAGGGCAATCATACTCATAATCATGCCACCATTAATTTTGATTCTCATACTCAACTTTGAACAAATTACCCAGTTAAACTTGCATAGGTGAATAGTACTACCAAATACTACCTACTTTTTCTGTAGAAGAAACAGAAATTTTATTTGAAAAAGAGAAAATAGAGGACAAGAGGTCCTCACACAGGCCGAAAAGAACTCCATACAAACAGAAGCACCAGAACTTCAAGAAAAACAACATAATCATTTCACTGCAGCTTTCCTATCTAGGAATAAGGCTGAAAGGGAGTGATTTCTAAACTCCAGTCTTACAATCGTTGGACGTTATGTCTCCAGTAAGGATGGATGCACTTTCTATGGTAAGGTTAACCTTACTAAAGATAGCATATATATGTATATATAATTATATTATTAATATATAAACATACAGCAACAGGGAATGAGAGACAGAGAGATGTGATGTGATTCCTAACCTCAAAGCGGTCAATGAAAAATCCAAGCCATAATCTATGAGCCATTATTTGCTCAACAGGATCAAATTCAGGCGGCGCTTCTGGCTCACCAGGAGAAAGTTGAGGCCTTAACTTTGCAGCAGGCCCAGAATATTTTACGTCAGAAGCAAAGATACCACGTTTTGTATCAATGGTCCATAACCATGCATCAACAAGCTCCGCAAGGACTAGGGAGCCCAGTTCAGGAGCAGAAGAAACCAACCAAGTCCAAATGAATACACCAGTTTCCATTGCATCTGACGTAGAAATATAAGCAGGACACCAACAGAGAAGACGGAGAAGCTGTGAGAAGCCCTCCACATTTGATTTTGAATTAGAGCCCTGAAATGAAAGAACTAGTAAATCAGATAATGACACAAAGCCTTAAGAATAGAGCAAGCAAGAATTAAGAGAAGCAGCACAGGTTACCAGATTCGACAGAAGTAATGCAGTTGCCTGGGAACAAGTCTCACGGAATTGAGACTTCTCCACTTCCCATCCTTTCTCTGCAGCATTAACAAATTTTTGTAGTAAACGCACAAACTTTGTGAGCAACATCCCATTAAATTGGTCATCCTCGGCTTGTGTCTGCTGGGGAAATGCTCCCGAGATCAACCTTTGAAGCCCAGCACCGAGCCCAAATCCAGTTGGTGCAGTGCCAGATTGAAATCCACCCATGCTGTTATACAACCTTCTCATTCCAGCGATTTCTCCAGCATGGTTGCATTTCATTGTTGCACTGACGATACCAGTACTGAGCACTTCCAAATTGAAGGCCTCCGTTAATTTTAAGTTGCCTCCTGAAGCTGCAGCTGCGGCAGCCATAACTGCAGGAATATTTGCTGTTTGTATGCCATTCCAGCAATCAGTTTTACCTGTACCAATCCGTATCTCAGATAAAAGAGAAACCACATCAGGTGTATGCTGTGCTCTTTGCCACGTGTTTGCTTTACAAAGCTTTTCCTGCAGTGTATAAATAAAATAAAAAAATTATGAGCATGAATTAAATGATAGTTTTTGCCAATGTTACGCATACAACATAAATATTTTGCAGATTTGAAGCTAGCTTCATAATAGACAGTCTAGAGATCAACCTGTAGAAGACCCTGGCTAGAGCAAGGAGCATATGAAAGTGATTTAATGATCCACTCTCGAACAATCTTTTGGTATAAAGAACGAA
>LYNE01001946.1:39038-55255 GCA_001662545.1 Rosa x damascena | reverse complement strand
TTTAGGGGGCATTTTGCTTTTAGATTATATTATCTCGAGTATGGTGAAGTAGTATTTTTGGGGAGACGCATAATTTTACAAAATTTTATGTTCCCGGAGGTAAAGATTGATACCAGTAGGATTATAGACGATTTACATTTTCAAAATATCCGGCGGCTATTAGTAGAGATAGATATTGAGAGGCTGTACTAAATATTAGGAATTGATAGAACAAAGGTGACCGATTCTCAGAGCTAGAAACCTTGCTATATTTGTAAGTACGTACATGAGGGGCAAATGGCAGTGAAACGCTCAGATATATATAGCTATTAGCTAGGACTGGATTTAGCTGTTGACCATTAATTGGTGAAGCAAGAGCCACGACAAAGCCTACCTTATCCCTATATAATTTAGGTATAACGAAAGCAGATTCATCGATCTTGAAAGACAAATAGCTCCAAGTATTATCCATCCCTATAGTATTTGAAGAAAAATGGCTTCAAGAGCAGCGGTAACTTCTCTATTATCAAATTATAAAGTGCATTTCCTTAATTCTTTTGCCAAGTTTTTTTTTCTTTTCTTTTTGGCTGATTGCTGAAATGATGTATCTGTTGACGCCTGCAGAACTACTGCAGATCAGTGCTGACCCAGTTGGGAGAGAAGCGGTCGTTTGCAACCTCAACCATCCCCAAGATGAGACCAGCAACCGCACATGTTTCTTCTCTATCAGATAAAGAACAAAAAATACTTGACAAAGTGGAAAAAAGGTATTCTACCTCATTATTTCTTGGATTAATGCTATATGTCTATTATTTAAGAAAAGAAAAACACCTTTTATACATAGATCTAGTTCTGATAGTATTTCGATTAATAACGAAAAAGTCTATCAATCGTAACTAAAAAAAAAAAAATTAATACAATGAAGAATGGAGAATGAAAACGAAAAGCGCGCACAACTGAGATCCCATCCATGCCCCACTTAATCCAAAACAGGGCTTGGCATTATAGTTGTTAGCATATATTGTCTTTTTTTCTCCACAAGTTTCTCATATTTGGCTCGTGCTTTTTTATGTCTTGTTGAATTTGGCATCATTTGTATACTGATTTGATATTTATATATATAGGGCTGCTCTTATGAAGGCCGAGAATGCACCCATTTGGATTGTAGCCGGAATGGTAGGGGCGGCAGTGTTAATAGCGATTCACACTGCAAAACAACAACTGGTGCATTCCCCCGTCGTCAACTTCCGCAAGACTAAGAGGGAATCGGTACCGGAGGTGGATGATCCCGATGCGGTCGTCGGCTCTGCTGACAAGTTCATCAGCAAGTCTTTCCTCAGGAAAGTCGCTCATATCCAGGACAACACCAACACCGTCCGCGACCCCTCCCGCCCTAACCCTTTTACTGCGTACGTCCCTAGCTACCTCAACTCTGTTTCCTTTTACATTTATTATTTACTAGTTCATATTTAAGATGATCCTTACTGGAGGGTGTTGGTTGATACTTGCAGGCCACGCAAGGCGGAGACGCTCAAGTCCGTTGGAGTGGAGCCAAGCAGTCGCTATTAAATCAGAACTTTCCGTCCATCCATCTGAACAATCTGATTATACGTCTTCATTTCTCGAGTCTCTGAGCCAAAGCGTAATTTTTTACTTTTTTATTTTAATTATGACGGGAGTTTGTATATAGCATTTCCATTAATTGGTTTTCCTCTGTCCATAGTTTTTTCTGTTTGACATGTATAAATTTGAACGTCATGATCACGAGGCCTCCCTGATGACTACAATGACATCAGAGACGAGAGCTTGGTTCAATTTTGCCCTTATTCTAATAAAACAGAGACATCATAAATATATAGATATGCTCCTTATTCTAATTACAACCTGTTCTTGATTTTTCAACATTACTCAACAAAGTCCAAAACATTGGTGTATGTACCGGATGTACCGTATGCCGGCTACTTGGCTAAGATGTTCATATGATAATGTAAGGTTGTTCTAGTGCAGCCTCAAAGTATTCTGAGATCGAAGTGGCCGGAGTAGTGTTATATTATCACAAATATATGAGATTATGGGGTTATTACAAGCTATAATATGTATAAACTTTATCCTCGAGAGCAGCCTAGCTCAAGTCCTCAACGTGAAGAAGTTGATCTATTTGTTCAATCCCAGATTCCCACTTATCACTCCTTCGTAAGATTGTTCACTGCCGTCAGCCAACAAAAATCAAGTAAGTTGCAGATGGAGAGAATTAATTCACGCCTTCTTGATTCCTTGAGATAGTTTACGCTTGTTGGAATTAAAGCTGATCTTAATCTATGTATAAATTAGGGATCAAAAACTAGCTTCCTTGTCCCACATAGATCCTATGAAGGCGGTAGGAGAGCAGAGTTGAGTATAAAATAAGAGGTCTAATAGAAGAATGTCTTTCTCAGCTTCTTAATTTCTTAATAGAAGATCATGTAACTCAGCCTAATATCTGATATGTGGTCAATGGTCACAAGGTATTAAATTAATTTTTTTTAAAGGAGAGAGCTTTGTATAGTGGCTTGCTACTACTGTTCTCACAGCATTTCCTGAGCTTTGCACTATCGCTTGGGTTTGGCACACCCCCACTAAAGCTAGCTAAAACTTTTGTTGCCCAAATGACTCATTTCAATATCAAACTAACAACACTTAAGCAATCGTCTCTTATTATGAATTGTACTACATTATGATTTTCTAGGTTTTTTTCAATGTGGTTATAATTTTCTAGGTTGGGTATGTACATTATATATTTTTTTAAGAAAATAGTTATCGATTATGATTTTCTAGGTTTTTTTCAATGTGGTTATAATTTTCTAGGTTGGGTATATACTTTATATAAATAGTTATCGATGTATGGTCCACTGTAACCTAATTCAAAGAGATGGATGTCAAAGTAGTTATGGATAAAATAAAAATAGACACAGATTACTAGCCAATTATTCGTTGGCAAACTGCCACAATAAAATAAATTAAAGGTCGAAAAATAATTTATTAACAAAATCTTCTGAAAAAAAAAGAAGTTAATTAGATCTAAGTCCAAAACTCACAACTCATATTAGATGCAGTCCGGATGAATTTTTTTATTAATCGCGGTCCTATGACTCAGCTGCCACATTGGATTTATTTCCTTTTTTATCTTGCTGACTCAACACCTAAATTTTTCATTCCTAACATACCCTTGTTTAATATATTTTGCACAATAAACAGTAAAAGCCAATATATTAATGGGAATCCTAAATTATTGCAATCTTATTAATGTAAAATTAGCAAGTTGACTTTAATTTATATTATTAGTTTCTTGATTGAATTCAAAAGATGAATATATATATATATAAAGATATTATTCTTCCTTGATCTTGCCTATCACACATTGTCTTCTTCTTCTTCTTCTTCTTCCTCCTCCTTTTTTCTACCGAATCATCGTTTTTTCCCACTTCTTGTTCCATGCATATCCTATTTCCAACACATACTTCTCATTTCTCTGTTTATTTCTAGCTTTTTCTTTCACATTAGTATTTTTTTTTTTGTGGCTTCTCCCTTCTTAGATCATTTGTAGGTCTTACTAACATGACATCTTCAATTCGCAGCTACCTTTATTATAGATTTGGTAAGAAGTTTTTGCTTACCTTTAATATAGAATCGATTATGGTGTTATAGGTAAGATTTGTCCTAGAATTTGATTAGACATTTTTATTTCACATTTACATGCCTTATTTATAGGTAAGATTTCACAAGTTTAAAAAAAAAATCAAGTTTCTCTATATCTCTATATCTAAGGTTCTCTCATTATCTCACATTTTCTCTTTCATACATTTTATCTTTTAATTAGGTATAAGTTCTATATATACATATTTGTACCTTTTGATTAGATTGGGAATATATTCTATGTTTTTTTTTTTCCTGCTTCGTATGTCTAGGTAGATTAAATCTCTACGATACAACTTTAAATACCTACTATATAGATACAAATGAAGCAATAATGTTTGAATTTTTGTTCTAATGTTTTTCATCCTATAATGTAGGTATATAAGTATTAGACCTACATCTTAGGTATATTGAGTTTATATGAATGCATTTAGTCTTCTTTGTCTGAAAATTATTTATTGATGAATTGTAAATTTTGGAATTTGAATTTAAAATTTAAAATTGAGCTAAAATTGTGATCTAATTAGTGAATTTGAAATTATTTACCTTATTTGGTTCTAAGGGCAAAATGGACTATTAAAAAAAGCAAATGGACCACAATTAACAAGAAATATATGTGCGGACTAGATCTAATTTTTATATAACAAAAAGGACTTGAATCGAATTAACTAAAAAAAAAAACACACACACACACTTTTGGTAAAAGCACTCTAAAATAAATAAGACCTTTTCTATTGAAACCTCCATATTTGCTCATTTGACCTCTCATCTCTTTACACCTCCTATTTTCTTTTTAAAAAGTAAACTTTGCTAAGTAAACCTCTTTCAAATTACCTCGAAATAGGTCGCCGGAAAATTTGGTCGGAAAAGTCACCGGAAAATGGCAGGAAATGTCGCCGGCAGTGGCCGAAAAAAGTCTCTGGCGGTGACCTGTCGCCGGAGCTAACGTGGCACCGGATGCTGACGTCGTGATGACGTGTCGCCTTGGTGGGCCTGCGTCAGTGGGCCGCGGCTTGGGCTGCCTCCTCATTTTTTCTTTTCTTTTTTCTCTTTTCTTCTTCTGCCGGTTTTTCTGCCGGATGTTTTGGTTGTCGGTTCAGTAACTTGTAGACCGATTTTTGGGCTGTTTCTTCCGGTTCCTGAATCTTTAGATAGAGGGGCTTCTGCTGGCAAAATTTGATGGAAATTGGAGGTCCGAAAGGTGGTGAACCGGTGGAGTATTTGCTGCGGGTGATTTAGAGATTCCGGTGGCCGGTTCGATAAATTTCCGGCCTGTTCTTGTGGTTCTGCCGCCGGTTCTGGATTCCTGGGGTCGAGGGCTTCAAGTTGTGTGGTGGAGGCAGAAAAGTTTTCAAGGTTTTGTATTCGGATTTAGAGTTTTGGCTATTAGGTTTTAGGGTTAGGGCTTCGTGCTGATAACGTGTTTAAGGAAAACTAAAATTGGAAGAGAATTGAGTCGTACTTTCATTGATAATAGGGGTCTCTCTTTATATAGAGGATTACAAGACATAAAATCAGAGTTATACAAGGAAAGATAATCGTACAATTAATCGGATATCTATGAATATCTCTAATTTAAAACCCTATTACAACTAGATCAAGTAATCTAGAGTTTGGGCCAGACACATATTCTGGATTTATTTGAACAACATTATAATTAACATAATTAAAGAAGGCCAAACAAGATTTATGGAATATCAAAATTTTAAATTTATTTTCTAAACACTGTTTCCTAAATTTCTATGTTTTAATCAAAGTTAATTATTAGTGTATTAATTTTTATAAATTTCTTATATATATATATAACCTTGCTCAGGTGCGGATATCCGCACCTAAGCAAAAAGGTACGGATTTCCATATTTGACCCACTTTTCGATCATATTTTCACATCTTAACCGTTCAGTACGTTTTTAGGTCCTAATGTATAGATCATCTCTACAAAATTTCAGCCAAATTGATGATTGTTAAGGCATTCAAAACTGCAATTTACGCGAACGAACCGAATCTGTCGAACCAGAACCGTTCGTGTTTATAATGGTAAATTGCAGTTTTGAATGCCTTAACGATCATCAATTTGGCTGAAAATTTGTAGAGATGATCTATACATTAGGACCTAAAAACTGAACGGTTAAGATGTGAAAATATGATCGAAAAGTGAGTAAAAATTGGAAATCCGTACCTAAGAAAAACTGCGGACGTCCGCAGTGGAGAAGCTCTGTATATATATATATATATATATTTTAGGGGAACAAAATCAGGTTCCATTAATATAACGACCTCACTGGGTCAAGCTAGAGGAATTCAAAAATCCCTCATATTACAACTCGATGAACAAATCAGTGTGCATATAGCAAAGCTACCAAAGAACAAACAAACCAAACTAAAAAAGAAAAGGTAAAAAACAAAATGTAAAAACTCCTACACCTATCCAACCCTAAATCATAGCCACTAACTTGACAAGCGTTGACGCCTGAGACCTTCCTGGTGTACATCGTCAGTACTCATCAATCAGTAAAACAGCTACAATTGATGGCAGAACAAGGTGAGAGTACTTATTAAAAGCAGGGAAAAATCAGCTCCTTCCAACAGCCCATACCAGGCTCAATCCACAAGTGAAGAAAGGATAAAGGTCAGTCATTAGCCCACTACCCTAGGCCCAGCCCAAACCCTAGTTTGAAACTAGGGTTTCCCGCCGAGAAACCCAGGGAGCAGACCCCAGACCAGTCTGGCACTCCTCCTTGAACGCCTGAGCCAATGCCGTCGCCGCCACCAACCTAGACCACCTCGGAAGCTCCAATCCGGTCAACGTCGTGCCCAACATCCTTCTCTCACCTCCAGATCGACCTACTGCGAACCATCGAAAGAGCAACGAACCATCACTGATCCAGCGGTCGACCACGATCCTCCACCATCGTCTTGGTTAAGAAAGAAAGCTCCTAAACCTCGATTTGGACCAAACACAAGATCGCCACCCCCGAGACGCAGAACACCTGCCTCCTCAAAAGCCGACGAAAAGCGACAACCATCGACACTGTCGATGTGACCTCTGACGCCGACACAAATCGGCGAACCACTCTTAGAAAAACACCCTTAACCACCTCAGCTGCAAGCCACCTCGATCGGAGCCCTTACTGCCTCAAACTATACGGTCGAGCAGTCCACCAGAAAAAAACTACGCCGCAGAAACAGGAAGCGCCACTGAATAGGAAGCCTGCTGTCCCCTTGCCATCACCGTTCCTTTACAACCTGATCTGGGGACCGCAACGTCGCCGCCGCCAGTAACCGAAACCTAGGTTTCGCTTCTCGAGGTCACTGCGAATTGCACGGAGGCCTCCTTGGGAATAAATGACTATAAATTTCTTATATATTGGTTTGAGCACACCACAACAATTCCAACTTTTCCTCCTTTTTCCTATCGAATCATCTTTTTCTTCCTCTCAAAACTCTAGCTGCATGTGCAAGAGAGAGGAAAAAACCCTAGCTTGCAACAACGATGGAAGATGTTGATGAAATGGTTGTCCGCCTAGCCGCGTCTCTTGGGCTGGCAAACGCTTGACGACCGGTGGACCTTCAACCACCACTAGACGAAGGTCTGCGCCGTTCTCAGACATATTTGGTGGGAAAGCTCCTCACTGCTAGGGCTTTCAACTAGAGATCTTTCATGGAGATGTTCCAGCGAACCTGGAGGCTAAACGGCCAATACACCATTCAAGAACATGACGTCTGTTTTCTGTTCACTTTGTCGGACCTAACTGACCGCAACAGGATACTCCGAGGAGGACCATGGGGTTTTGATCGTTCACCGGTGGTGTTGGCACTGTATGACAGCATTAGAGCTATCAAGGAAGTTCCCCTCTCTACCTTAGCTTTCTAGATCAAGGTATGTGGCCTCCCACCAAATTTTCATACTGATAGATGCCTCAGGCGCATTGAGAGTGCGTTGGGACGATATGTCTAGAAGGATACGGTGGAGTTTAGCGCAGGTATGACAGAGCCTGCCCCGAATTCCACCCTAAAATCCGAGGTGGCCCTGTGGGGCCCACCTTAGGAATAACTTTACGGAAAAATCAGCAGAGTCACCCCTAAAAATAGACTACCCAAAACTTGTAGAAAGACATTCACACTTCTAATAAACCATCCTTATTCTTCTGGAGCCACCCTGCTCCCCAAATCTCAACAACTCCATAAAAACAAATGAAATCCGACAATACAACATAATCCAAATACATAAGTGTAACTCCCAAACTTTACAACATTTGTCCCACAGGTTATCAAAGCAATCTAAAAGACGAAAAAGAAATCAAGATACAAGTAGATTCCATAAATAACCTACAACAAGGAATACAACAGCAGCAGATGCTATGCCCCGAATCCTACTATGCCAAACCAGCGGCTCTGCAGATTGGGCATTTGAAACCGAAAGGCCCAGGGGAAAGTACATAAAAACGTTAGCGTGAGTGGACAAAAAAAAGTAATTGTAAAGAAAATGGATTTTATACTTTCCCACGTTTTTTCCTTTAAAAACCCGATGCATGCAACAATTAAGGAAAACAATCTGAATGATGTTCAACTCAAGAAAACTGACTAGCCCCGCTAGTCACAACAACCAAGTAAAAAGATTGAAACTCCGATACTGAAGAAAATAAGACCAGCCTCGCTGGTTAAACAAAATCGAACTAGCCCCGCTAGTCAAGTAACAGTAGAGTATGGGGAAGAAGTTATCACCATCCGTATAAGGGAGCCTCCCAAGCTTGGGTCGGAGCCTCCCAGGCTCTAGAACCTCCCAGGTTCTGCTCAACTCAGCCGCAAATACATAGTAAGTGGGGAGGAGTACTAATAGGCTAGCTAGCAATAAAATATAATGACCTAGGTATGGTGACCATACGAAAATAGAAAATCAAGAACACTTCCCCAAAATCTCGCAAATGAAAACACGAGTACAGTTCCCAACCGCACTCAGTAAATCTCATGATAATTCTAATAAATCAGCGACTTGTCCCACACGCCAAAAGAATATTCACAAATCCAACAACAAATAAGCAAGAATTAATAGATGAGTATAATTCCCTCGAAAATTCCATTTTCAAAAACCTTTCAGAAATCTCAAAATCGACGAATGAAAATATAATATGCAATTCCGGAAATCACCTCGGAAAATAATTCGTCGAAAATCAACATAAATCATAAATCAAAATCCAAGCTTACCAAACTCATATCCAAAAATTATAATGGAAAACCAAAATAAAATCCAAAACCAATTCTTTTAGAAATCAATTTATAATCCGAGATCAAAAGATATGCTCAATAATTGAAACGATAAATGAATAAATCAATAATTCGGAAAATATTTGCATGCATCATTTAAATCAAAGGTCCACTCACAGTATACAGCTAACATGGCACCCATGCGTAAGGATCCTCGTCGAGCGATGGGTTGGTACCTCGTCATGTACAAAATTATATTCCGTAAACGACAATTCGACAATCAAATACGAATCTAACACGAAACCCGAAAACCCCTCATAAACCAATATCTCCAATACTTCTCAGATTCAACCCAAACTTCACCACTAACACCAATCCGCCGATTAATTATTCTAGTGGAAACAAGAGAAATCCGAAAGTCAGATTCCTATAAATCGACATCCGAAACTCCAAACTCGGAAATTTCTAATCAATAACAAACCTCTTCGATTTCCACAAAAATCATATCTACAAAATCTACAACTCATAAATAATTTATCTAGCTAAAAGCAGAAGCCAAAATCCTACCCTATGCGCCTCCACGCGCTACCCACAATGGCGGCCAGTGGGGTTCACGCGCCGCCGACCACCACCTCCTCAGGCCACCAAATTTTGGCAGCAGCCTCACCTCAACCTCCCTAACACTTCTCTCAACAACAACAAAAACCAAAACTACCTTGAACTGCAGGAAAATCAATCAAACCCGACGTGAATAACACAGAAAAAAAATTCCCGTAGTGATTTCTCCCTCCACGCTTCGATTTTCTGCAAAAGGCTTGGAGGGCTTCAAGTGCTTGCCAAGGCGCTTCTACCAGTCCAAGTTTCGTCGCCAGAGGTGGCCGGAGTTGGGAGAAAACGGCGTTGACCTCTAACTGCTACAGTGAACTTCCACGACTTGTATCTCTCTTTTTCGGCCACGATGCGATGATCCACCACCACAGATGTGTCGAGGGGGAGGAGACGAGTCAAACGGTGCCGGTGGCACTCTCCCAGGTGGCCGGACGAAGGAGTTGTGATGGTGAACAGTGAGAAGGACAGAGAGAGAGCTCGGGGGAGGAGGGAGAGAGAGAGAGTTATTGCGGTGGTTACCAAAAATGAAAACCTACCACAGTAACTTTCCATTTATAGAAACTTACCATAAACAGTAACTTTAGTATTTCGATCATAACTTTCGGATACAAACTCCGATTTTTACGTACCATATATGCACGGACTCGGTTTAACATCCTCTACGACTTCCGTGAAGAAAATTTTCTCAAAAATTGATCTGAACAAAAAGTTAACTTTTAGGGCCACTAAAAGTATCGAAACAAAGTACAAAGTGAAAGTAGTTGTCGTTTACCGTCCAAATGACTAGTAAACGGGTAAATTGAGATACGGGACGTAACAAGGTAGGATCCGGATTAGGGTTGAATTGGATCTCATGCAGCCAGTTATCTTTCGTCGGAGTTTTACGGTGGATGATGGGATTGATGTTGAGCTAGATTTCTTCTTGAATGGTCGTTGTAGAGAATGCAGCCTCCTCACACATGTTGGACTGCCATGTACTGGAGCATCATGGCTGGAGGCACTGCGAGGGGATGCTATGCTGGCGCGTTGGAATCTATAAAGAGTTCCGAACTAGGTGGATGTCACATTAGTTTTCGGGTCTTCTATGATGTTTGGGGCTCAGGCTGCTGCAATCAAGAAACTGAGTCTGGAGCATTTTTGCCTATTGCAAAACCTAGGGCAAGGAGGGAGATACAGCTTCAATCCCTCCCTGAGAAAAATGGAGAGGGTAGCTCAGGTATAAAATCGGGTTCGTCTTTGGATGCTGAGAGTGGCGGTGAGCCAAGTTCGGCTGGCTCTGAGCAGGTACTGGTAAGTGAGGATGGTGGCTCTGCTGAACAGGTTCTGGAGGATTCTATTATTGTTCCTAGTTGTGGAATGCGTAGAAAGCGAGTGGAAGATGATGGTGTTTCACCGAAGAAATTGAGATTCAGTTTGGCTATGGGTAGGACCAACTTGGAGGTTTTATCTATCTTTGCAAGAAGCTTCAAAGAAGAGGGGGAGGCCAAAAGGTGCAAAGAAAAAAACAAATGAGCTCAAAGCTATCCATTCATCGCCCATGAAAAAGTCGCCAGTGAAGCGAGTTAAAGCTTCAAAGAAAGTGGAAAAGCTTGTCAATGGACTGTCGGAGTTTACTATTAGTAGTGTTGCAGATAGCTCAGACCTTGCCGAGGGTAAGGAACCTATAGTTGCTTAGTTTTACTATTTGTTCTATAATAAATGTCTATGCTGTTAAGGATGTCATTATGAGCCTTTGTGGAAGTGCTTAGCTTTACCGTACCACAATTGCGTGCTCGGCGTGTGAAGATAGATGGTCAGATTGCCTGCAAGGCAAGGTATTTTTTTTTGGTATAGGCTACTCTGAGCCATAATTGTTGAAACAGAGTAGTCGTTGTGTACTATTCTTTTTTATAAATCAAGAGACATACGATTTGTATGTACTCTTTTTCTTCCTTTCCTTTTTATGTTACTATCTTTTTTCCAACACTAACATGTTAGGGGAGACTTTATCCACAAATCTCTTACTTCCCTTCATTGTTTCTTTCTTTTTTACTCATACTTGTATTTTTGGTATGACTTCTCCCTTTTTAGTTCATTTTTTATGTCTTACTAATTTGATTTTTTCAATTTCGCAATTACCTTTATTATAGACTCGTTAAGAATGCAAAACTTTTAATATAGAATCAATTATGGTGTTAGTAAACATTTTTCCTAGAATTTGATTAGACATTTTAATTTCACATATATGCCTTATTTGTAGGTTCTTATTCACTTGTTTAAAAAAAAATTCAAGTTTCTATATATCTCTATATCTGAGTTTACATTTGTCTCTTTGTCTCTTATATCATCTCTCACTCTCTCTTTCATACATTAGACCTTTTATTTAGGTATGAATTCTGTATCTACATATTTGTACATTTTTATTAGGTTGGTCTATGATCTATGTTTTTTCCCCCTGCTCCTTATGTCTAATTAAATTAAATACCTAATTCATATTTTTAAATACCTACTATATAGATATAATTGACGCAATAATTTTTGAAATTTTTTCTCTAATGCTTTCCACCCTATAATGTAGGTATATAAGTTTTTGATATTCCTAGATCGACCTGCATCTTGGGTATCTTAATTTTATAGGAATGCATTTAGTCTTATATGTTTCATAATTATGTTCATTGATGAATTGCATAAATTTTGGATATCGACAACCTGGCAGCTGTTTTGTCTCTACTTTTGGAGGCAGGTGTCACGCCCCGACCCAAAAAATGAATATTCTCGAGTACTTAGGTGTGAATTAAAAAAAAAGGAAAAAAAATAACGATCTTTAGCTCACACCCACTGCGCTCAGAATCTCAATGAAGAGTAATTCAACCTGCAAAAATAATTGTAACATAAGGGTGAGCTATCACCGCTCACCAGGGGAAAATCATCCTCACATACTCATGTTTCAATAACTTCTTAAGTGAAGCAAGAAACGCACACAATCAACAAGCAACACTCGCACCTCAAACTCCAATCCTTCATAACGAACCTTTACCCATTAACAATTGTTCATCCCATCCATAATCCATTTTTCTAGTAATCTTGTCCTCCCCTCAATCTCCAGGTCAAAATCATCCAATCCGGAATCACCGACTATGCCCCCGTTGATATCCCATCCCAGAATCACTGTCTGCCAATATCCCATCTCGGAACCATCGACTACTGACATCCCTTGCATCTCGGAATCACCAGTAGAGGTATAATCGATATCTCATTCTCTTGTGCACAAGGACTCACCTGAACCCTGGTCCCTACGAGGTTTGGTCTCAACTACGCAAAACATTCCCCCAATGACATCTCCCACTTCTCCGGACAAAATATTAAGCGTCGTCAATAATACTTACAACTCTAGTAACACAAGCATACATACATTATTTTACGCCAATGAAAAAAATTACAATTCCATAATTTTCATTACTATCAACAAAGTCAAGCTCAAATAACGACACATAGCCGATAAACCATGCATTACAAAAATATTCACGATAGCAAACACACAAAGATTCATACAGGAATTTAGAAAGACATTAAGTAGAAAATTTCATTCAAATAACTCATAATTAAAGTCATATTAGATTTCAAATCAGAAAATTTCATACGATAACTCATAATTAAAGCCCCACTATGTCATAATAGATTTCAAACCAGAAAATTCTCTTTATAAAATAATACTACCCGCAAGAGAAAATAGAAAATAAAATAAAAACAAAAATTTAGGGACGGGTCATTACAGCAGGAGTGCTTGGTCGCTGGGGTTTGCTTTTCCTCAACCAATTCAGTTGTGTCAGCCCAATTTAACATTTTGTTAGGTCCAAAAGCTTCCATCAAAGCGAAAGATCTTATCCAACAAAAATCCCGCATATTGAGCGCAGTTTGAATTTGAAATTTGATATTGAGCTAAAATTGTGATTCAATTAGTGAATTTTGAATTATTTACTTTATTTATATCTAGGGGCGAAATGAACTATTAAAAATAATAAATGGACCGCAATTAACAAGAAAAGTACCGCGGACTGCATTTAACTTTTAGGACAAATTTCAGTTTACTCCCCTGGGGTTTGGGTCCAACATCATGTTAGTCCCTGCGGTTTCAATTTCATCAGTAACACCCCTATACTCTCAAATTTCATCAACCGTGTCCAATTTTAATTGCTCCGTCTAAATTGGACGTTAACTGCTGACATGGACGTTCACTCTCTCACGCTGGGGCCCACCTAAAGGGCTAAATTCGTCAATTCAGTGGTAATGAAAGGAAAGAAAGACGGGCTATTTGTGTGTTTGACTTTTTTTTCCCAATCCATGGCGTCAGCGACCCATCCTGAAGAATGCCAAACCTTGCTTCCCAGACCTCTTCCAACTCATCCCCAACCTCTCCATCTTGATCACACCCATCACCTTCCCAAGCAAAGTATCCAGTCTCTTCCATTAATCACCACCATGGCCTTCACCCATCTCAACAATTTCATTCCTCAACTTTCTAAATCTTCCAAACTTAGCTCTGATGGACTCCAAAAAAGCCATGGCCTCTACTCCTACTACCCAAATTGACCCTTTTCAAGTACTCCCATCGGGTCCTCTTAATTACCATCTTGGACTGCAGTGATGGCGGCCTGGAACTAAAACAAACTCCAGAAAATTTCAGAAAAAAATGCAAGTGAACATGAAACTAATCACAGCAAGCAGATCATGGAAGTTATAAACCAAACACAAAAACTTGGCAAACAAATTTCTTTCCTATTTCTCTACTACAAATTTGAATCAAAACCCCTAAACAAGATTTCATTTTCCTATTGCTTCACTTCGTCACCAATCAAACAGAGCTGCAGACAAAATCAAATCCCCAAAACAGATAAAGAGAAAGGCGTAGCAAATGAATACAAGAAACGGAAGGAAAATCAAAAGAATCAGAGAAATCAAAAGCATTCGAACCAATAATACTGATAGCTGAAACAAGGTCAGAGAGTTCTCATCGGAGGGTGGGCCAAGTCTTCAATTGCTTCTCCAAAAAGAAGAATCATTCATGCCTGGTTTGAATTTTCACTCGTTTTGGCTCTGCCCCCAACTCTTAATTGCAAGCTATTGTCTTTCAATTAATTAATGCAAACCTTTTTTGCAGATTAACAAAAATATCATTCTTCGGACTTGAACTGTTGGACCCTTCTCTTTGTAACATTTTCGGGATCTAATCACTGACCGACACACACTCCCTCGCTTAGCATTTTCTTCAATTTCACCTTAAAGCCCAGATCTGTAGAAAATTCTGAGCGATGCCGTAAGCACAGTGGACATTGTGGAACTGAGTCACTCTACACTCCGGGACTACATCTCGCCGTTGGTCAACACTTGACTAAACGACTTCGTCGCCGACATGAATGAGCTGGCATGAGTGCTGCATCACCGCCATCAAAACCCTGAGCTCGCGTCAACTAAACGACGTCGTCGGATGCTCGAAAAATCACCAATCACCTCCCACGGAGGCGGCTTTTCCGGTACTACATTACAGGAAAGGGCTGAGCTGGTGAAGAAATTGGTGCAGAGGAAGAAGACCAGACTCAGTAGAGCGCTGATCCGGTGGCAAAGAGGCAGAGGAAGAGATCAGCGAGTGATGGTAAAGCCGCCACCGCTCTTGCTTTGGAGTTTGGACTGTGTCTCGTTGAATTCGTGTTGAATCGATGAGTTTTTTTTTTCCTTGCCTGTTATGAGGTTTGGGAGGAAAATTGAGTGAAATGGCGAATTTAGCCCTTGAAGTGGGCCCACTCGACCTGTTGGTCACTGCCAGGTCATCACTTAACGGTTAATATAGACGGCTCAACAAAAATTGGACACGGTTGATTGAAATTGAGAGTACAGGCTAGGGGTGTTGTTGATCAAATTGAAAGGGGAGGGACTAACATGATGTCGAGTGCAAACCACAAGGTACTAAACTGAAATTTTTCCTAACTTTTATATAGCAAAATGGACAAAGAAGAAAAACCTCTTTTTTCTTTTGGTGGATCATTGTTAGCAGTCGACTCGATAGAGGAAGTGAACACATTCACAAGGATTTCCAAGAATACTATGCAGGAAAACGTGTATAGAGTTGTATGCATCTCTCTGAGAAAAACCCTAGCCGCGTCTGAGTCCTCTCGTGTCTCTTCCCTCCGTCCGGCACGCATCCTAGGGACGTGATCGTCAGACCGGCAGTGACTGGTTCGCCAGTCGTTTGGCGAGTTTGGTGGGTTCGTGGTGGAAATCTAGGCTTCGGTTTTTTGTCAATAAAGATTGGAGATTTGCTCACAAAGCTTGGCAAGGGTGGAGGTATCAGACTAATGGGTGGGCTATTCGAATCAACGATGTGGTCTACTCGGGTCGCGGGGCTGTCGGACGGCGACAACTCTGCTGGCAGGTCGAGAAGTGGTACTTGTATTCTTGGGTCGGTTTGCGGTGGAGGTGGCGCATCGGCTCCAGATCTAGGGGGGATCCAAGCGGCGACGGTTTGTATGCTGGCAGTGGCGGATCTTATATTGGCGGCAGCGGTTTGAATCTTAATCTGGTCTTGGGTGCGAATCCAGATTGGAGTGGGGTTGGTGGATGTGGCTCTGGAATCGGACTGGGGATGGGAGAGCGACCGGGGATGGGAGGAGGCCCGTTGTGGAGGTGGGGTGACAGCTGTGCTCCGACGGCGGCGTTGGTGGTCCAACATGGCTGTTGACTTTCTCTTCACTTGGTAGGAAATTGGGCCTGGACCCTAT